>JAULBS010012790.1:0-11064 GCA_032355785.1 Symmetromphalus regularis | reverse complement strand
CGCCTAGCGTTCTATCTCACTGCGGAAACCATTGTTAACTGTAAATTACTACTGTAAATTGTAAAGTATAAAATACATGTATATATATTGTCTTATATCTGGAGTTCTGTGTTGTATGATATATATTCAACATTACGGAATAACAACAGAGAGAGATAGAGAGAAAACGCAATCTGTAACACAATGATACAACATGATCATGTGAGATGTCATCCCTACAGATTTGTCAGATCGTCTGTAGTTCTCTGTGTTATCTAAACAATGATACAACATGATCATGTGAGATGTCATCCCTACAGATTTGTCAGATCTGTAGTTCTTTGTGTTATCTGAACAGTTTGGAAACAAGACCATGACGCTATAATTTTCATACATTTAACTAGTGAAGGGAAGTGAGGTATGCATGATTGAAAATAATCTATATATACACCTGTACTTTCACTTTTGTTCAAATTACAAGTGAACAACCTGTGTATGGTGTTATACTTGGATCTGAACTGGCATGAGACGGATATACAAAAGGATTATTTGTTGTCATTGAATTCAAGGTGAATGCAGATGATGTGGCTTTAAGGGTTGCTTGAAATCAAGGAACATTTAATAACGGGTTTCTTAGGATTAAACTAATTGTCGCTGTATTATGTTTGGTTTAACGTTAGGCGCAAGATGCAAGCTAGTGAGTACTACTAGAGACATTAATGGTTAATAGATACTGTTGCTGTTAATTATGAAGTTCTGAACTGATTTAAATATAATTACATTTTCGTCATCTCTAAGATTAGAATCTGTAAATAGTAAACTATTACAATTATAATTAAGAGAGTTTGTAATGTCCACTATATGTAGATGTATGTATTAATTATACATATATCTTTATTATCATATGTTATTCTCTATCTGATATACATATGTAAGTAGCGGATCCTGACGGGGGGACACCCCTTTTCTAGATTTGATTTTACATATATTTTCTGAGTGGAAGGACGTGAAAATTAACTATTTTCCCCAGTCCTATTCACCTATCACATTTGGACCACCTCCCCCTCCTTTCAGAAATCCTGCAACCGCGCCTGTATGTATGTATTAGCGAAAGAGAGTAATGTTTGCTTAAAAGTAAAACTTAGTCAATAAAGAATATCTGGTGTCACTAGCCTAGCCAAAGAAGGACCATGGCGGTCATCCGTCACAACCACTCATTTTATCCATCACCACTTTTTATATTTGGTATCTTGCAATTATGTTAGTGCTTTCTGTATAGTTGTATATGATAATTATATTAATACGCACTGAGCATGCATTTTGAAACAGCAGAAATTGTTCATAGACGTAGTAAAAAAACGTTCATGTTTTGAAAGTGCTGAATATATGATCTTCATCATGTACGCTCGGGTGATCTCCAGCACCGAGTCATAGAAATTAGATACTAACAGTAGCGAGGAGATCCAAAGAACCTGGTGTTTTTGCTTATCAGCGGTTTACAGAGCGCCGTTATCAAAGTGGTGTTACCGAAACAGCGGAGTAGCGTAACATCGATGCTTCATGCACTGAACACTTTTGGAATTTCCTTTATTGTTGAGTATATTTGATGATAATTAACTGAATTAATATCTTTGCTCAAACAGTTTAATACGCAGTAGATTGCAGCTGTGGATGTAATTTATGGAACGGTATCGACCACGTTTCTACAGCGCCATATGACGCCCTCAACAGGATTATCTATTACAAACCTCGAGAAAGAGCACAACTTATAGCCAGGGATACTGTGTATAGCAGATAGTACTATTCAATTATTTATACTAATTTCCATAACGGAATCAACATTGATGGAAAAGATAATCTGTGTTTGGAAGTCAAGGATATGGTGACGATATTATTTAAAGACATTGTGGTCTGAATGTTTTAGAAGAATCATGAAAATACAGATACTAAAACCAGGAAAACAGCGAATAGCAAATACTGATCTTCATTATTCATACTGAGTTTCTATATGGAATCGAACTGAATGGTAAAGATGTGTTTGGACATGAAGATATGATGGATATATTTTAAATACAGCATGGTCTCATAGGTCTAGAAAAAAAAATCAGAAAGTTTGGGGATGGAGATCATCAAGATATGTTTAAATGCAATGTGGTCTGAATAGTTGAGAACAAAGAAAGTACACATTAAAACCAGGCAAACTGTGATCACAAAATATCAATATTATCCATACTGGTATTCGAAAATAAATCAACATTAATGATAAAGATAGCTTTTGGACGCAAAGGAACTGATGAAGAGCTTTCTGAATACAAAGTGGTCTGAATAGTTCAGACGTCTGTGCTATTACTAAATATCTAAAATAAACATCATGAGTTAGACAAGAAAGTGAAGGATTTGTGTATCCAGTAACACGTTATTTGATGATCATCTATTAGCGAAAGAGAGTAATGTTTGTTTAACAGTATGCAAACACGTTCCTCAATAAACTGCTATTAGTGGAAACATGCTAATTTAGACGCTGAAGAAACTCGTTACTTTCAGATTATTTTCCATTCATTAACAAGGAATGAATTTATTCCTAGTCTGGTGTTTGTCTGGAGCTCAGTGGTGCAACAAGTGTATAGAACATTATCGTCTGCTTTTTATTAGAAAGGATATTATATAACAAGGGATTTAATGTTCGAGTCACTGGATCACATATTAAGGATATCATGTATCAAGGTATTTAATATACCACTCACTGGATTACTGAGAGAGACTGTATATATGGTACCGTCCATCACATATAAAGGACATTATATATCAAGGTATAGGCCTATACTATACAATTTACTGGTTACTGGCAGAGACTGGAAACGTTATCACATAAAGTGCGTTATATAGTAAGGACTTTCATATATTTTTATGAATACTAGTAGAAACGGGGAAACATTATCTCAGAACGGATATTACATACCTAGGCTTTTCATATTCGAGTTTATAGAGCATTAACAGGAAAGGGAAAGCATTATCACATGAAGGCAATTGCATACAAATTACTTTAATGTATCAATATATGGGATACTGTCAAAAACATTGCAAGTCATCCATCATTGGCAAAAATATTGAAAACCTAGAGGGATTACTAAATGGGATGAACTGAAGAACCGCTTTCAACTCAATCTACCACTCTGCAAGTAAGCTAATAAAACAACAACTGACAGAAATAAAAATATCAAATTATATAATTCATTGACAAATTGGGTTGATATTTCCACATATGCCTCGGTGTTAGATCACACTCTCCAGAGTGATTGTTTCTCACAGTATAGTGATGGTCTTGGAATCGCACCACCAGCATGTGTGTTTCGGAGATGAACTGCAAGCACTTGTTGGCGCTCCTCCTCGTCACAGTGGGATATGTGGCAATAGGAGGCTTGATATTCAGCAAAGTGGAGATACCGAACGAAGAACGAATCAAGAACAATCTACGGGAGGCGTTTGATTCATTTCTAGGTAAGTGATGCCTTGTCCTGTAGATAGTGTTCTTAGTGTCGTCGTCGTTGTCGTTGTCTTCATCAACATCCTTTTCTTTTACTTCTTTTTTCTTCTTTTCATGCTGTTCTTCTTCTTCATATAGTTAAGTCGCGGGTTACCAATGGCAAGACAACTTAAGGCAGTGCTATAGTTTTTACCTGAACGTATAGGTAGACATATTAATGGTAATGATATTAAGGGCATGTGCTACCAAAATATCAGAAAGAAATAACACGAATGTGCTATGTAAACTTAAACTATGAAACGGAGTTATCATTCGGGTGACGTTCAAAATTAATTGTCTAAAAACAATAAAGAGGCTACAAGAATCATTTATTAGATTTTCCATTTTGGCTTTTAACAAACTCATTGAAACGTTTTTCCAAAATCTTGCCAAAAATGTCAGATTAAATCTTGTGGCGCCATCGAGGATAGTAGTTAACTAGAAACTCACCTATTTTCATTGCTTTCTTATCTGGGTGTATCATCCACCTGACGACTAACAGGTCATTAACTAACAACCTGCACCATGCGGGGAAGGTACTTGTTGGCATATTAACCTTTAATTCATTGGCGTAGCTTGGGTCTTTTTTCTAGTGAGGCAATGCTAGTTATTTCTCGTCAATCAACTTTTATAATATTAATCACATTAAAAAAATTTCTGCAATAAAATCTAGTGATGCAGTTGCCTCAATGTAATTAGGCTATACCATCACTTTTGAACAAAATAAATACTGGAAATTCTAATTTTCATCGCAAAACGTTATACGCTTTTAAAATCATATTTCTGGTTTCAAAACAAATGTATAACATTCCATTAAACTAACTGTTAATGTGTGTGTGTGTGTGTGTGTGTGTGTGTGTGTGTGTGTGTGTGTATGGTGTGTGTGTGTGTAAATAAAATAAAAATTTAGGAAAATATATCTGCGTGTTTGTACCATAGTAATATAATATTATAACAACATAAGTGCGTGAACATGTATATTTAGATCAATTAAAGAGCCTTTTCAACATAACTACAGTAGGTCCGACAATGTGGTTTTTCAGCAATCTCATTCGGTCTTCTTTGACTGTGTGCATCCTAGTGTAACGTTTTGATATGATGGTAATTTCTATTGGGCAGCTTTACGTGTTGATGGCCATCACTTATGAATATAGTTAGGCGATAAACCACACAAATCGATGTATCTTTGGATTACTTCAACCACAATTGTTCATCGTACACTTGTTTATAGATATGACCATTACACATATCATAGTTATACTTACTGATGAAAACCAGTGGCGGATCTAGCATTTAATCCAAAAATGGATCATCATGTGTTGCATGTGGGGAGGTGGGACTAAGCATTTTGATATCTTTTGTAAAACTGAGCTATTTAATTTGCTGAACTTTCCTACTGGGCAGCTTTGACATAATAATAATAATAATAATAATAACAACAACAATAACAACAACATCATCATCATCATCATCGTCATCATCATCATCATCATCACAGTATGATTGTTATAATAGTCTTGTATCCTGTATGTTTGGCCGTTATGTTGAATATGAATATAAAACACACACGTCAAGACGTAGAGTAGCCTATAAGTTTCTGTATTAGACTCGCATGTAACAATAACAGTGAATCACAATTTCAGCCGAGAGAACGAGCCGTGTGGACTTAAAATAGTGCTCTTCAGATATGTAAAGTAGATAACACACATTTATAATAAACATTGTTCTGTTGACATATTTAGAGTTGCTAAGCTGATGCACCTGCAACGCCTTTTGAAATGAACTTTATTTTCACTCTGGCCGTAATTCAACGGCATAGGAGGTAGGAGCTGACAATTAAAAGTCAGTGTAATTGTTGTGCGACATAGAAGTGGCACTAATTAATTTTAATTGACTGCTTATAATTAGGGACAAGGCTGTCCAATAGATGATCCATTGCAATTAACTAATTTGGCTTACAACTAGAATGTAGACATATAGGCTATATTCATTTAAAGTATCAGAATCAAACGTTATTGTTTATAATAAGCATGGACTGTGGCAGTAACATGAAACGAAAAAACTCGAAAAATCTGTAATCACCCAATAATTTCGTGTAATCACGGTTTCACTTAGTAATTCCGTCTGATCACCGTTTAACTAAGTAATTTCGTGTAATCACAGTTTCAGTCAATAATTTTGTGCAGTCACAGTTTCTTTCAGTAATTTCGTGCAATCACAGTTTCACTCAATAATTTCGTGCAATTACGGTTTCACTCAAGAATTTCGTGCAATCACAGTTTCACTCAGTAATTTCGTGGAATCGCGGTTTCACTCAGTAATTTCGTGGAATCACAATTTCACTCAGTAATTTCGTGCAATCGCGGTTTCACTCAGTAATTTCGTGCAATTACGGTTTCACTCAGTAATTTCGTGCAATTACGGTTTCACGCAGTAATTTCGTGTAATCACGGTTTCACCCAGTAATTTCGTGCAATCACGGTTTTACTCAGTAATTTCATTTTAATCATTTTCACTCAGTAATTTTATGTAATCAGCTTCACTTAGTAATTTCATGCAATCATTGCACTCCGTGATTATATGTAATCGCTGAAATTCCATTTTCCAGCCATTTCGTATAATTACCTAAGCAGAGACAATTCAAAACATGAACAAAATTCAGGTATCGATAATTTATTCAATAAAACATCAAATTAATAACAATATTTTCATCAAACAAATAGATGCCTACCAAATAATGTTAAATTTTTTTCTAAAACTCACATACGCATGACAAAGTAAACATTTTCAGCTAGCAACACTAAAAAGCAATTACGTTAATTTGTGCTTCTCCATTCATCCTAATTGTCAATGAAACCGTAACTGCCAAAACGCTGTATATAATGTTCAGTGTTGCATAAACGTTTAAAAGTGTTCCATTGAGTAACATTACATTAAACATGTAATTTAAACGATTTCCTCCATTTATCAAAATTGTGGACTTTGTGATAACACCTTCAAGTGCAAACAACTCGTTAACATTACAGTGTCAAAAAACCACACACAAAAATACAAAACAAAAAAACACACAAAAAACCATTAAAAAAATACAAACCATGATTGTAAAGTGTAACACTAGAGCTGGAATGGGCCAGTAGCCGAATACATTGTTAACTAGGATCAGTTAGCGGGGTTGGAGGAAGCACTCTTCAATTATCGACGTTTCCTATTCGTACAAACCGTACTAGAGGCATGAGGTGGTGATCACCGCCAGTGTACTAGAGGCATGAGGTGGTGATCACGGCCAGTGTACTAGAGGCAGGAGGTGGTGATCAGGGCCAGTGTACTAGAGGCACGAGGTGGTGATCACGGCCAGTGTACTACAGGACCGAGGAGGTGATCACGGCCAGTGTACTAGAGGCACGAGGAGGTGATCACGGCCAGTGTACTAGAGGCACGAGGTGGTGATCACGGCCAGTATGCTAGAGGCACGAGGAGGTGATCACGGCCAGTGTACTAGAGGCATGAGGAGGTGATCACGGGCAGTGTACGAATTTATCAAAATCCCTCCATTAAACTAATTTCTTGATGAGAATATCTATTTTGCTTCATCCAGTGTAGGTGAATCTCAGTGGCTCAGTTGTAGGACATCGGACTCTCAAGCTGAAAACTGTGGTTCAAAACCTGTCCGAGGCTAGGTCACACTTGACTATGTGTCAAAATTGCCAAATGTTTTACATCCAATAGCCGATGATTTATAATTCAATGTGCTCCAGTGGTGTCGTTAAACAAAATAAAAACAAGTCATCCTTGTGTTTATTCTGATCTAACGGCCACCTGCATTTAAAACCCATAACAGTCACTTTAGATATTACCCTTCAAAGTACAGATATATATATAGCAACCACTTGATTATGACAACCACTTTTAATAGATCTTTTTTGTTTGGTTTTAATAAACAGGTTTGACTGTCTTTGAAATAATATTTTATAAGAACTTGAAATATACTGTCGGTATTTCAATATGTTGAACACATGGCCTATTGCAAATAAAACATATACATCTTAACCCTAGCTTGCTAGACCGTCACGAGTTAGCTTCTAGCCTCTGGATGTTTACATCATCATAATTTAAATTCCTAGCTTTAAGACAATTTCGTCTGCCAGCCTTTGTCTCTTGTACAGTAACCAAACAAAATCCTAGCCTGTAGCTTTTGACTCTGAATGTAATCCAGTTAACCTTTAACCATCGTCTCTTGTGCACCCATAGCTCTTTCGTCACGTTCTCGTCAGGTGATTTCCATGCCATCATGGCGGAGGTAGAAGTGATGGTATGGATGAGGGTATCAGAATAGAATTTATCATGGTCTTTCATTAGTCATTTACAAGAAATTTACTTGCATCTGTTATTTAAGTTAATGTATATGTTTGCTAAAGTACACACAATTAAGATCACATATCTTAATATAGTTTGTCCATGTTCATAGAAAAGCTGCAATACGGAAATACATGTATTAAACATTTAAAAACTAATTCATACTATAGCAAAATTTCGTGAAGAAAACGGTGCAGTTTTGAAGGTGTATTTAGAATTATTGGATAGTATTTCTAAGGCATTAAAATATATATATATTTTAAACATCCCATCTTTCGGAATGGCTCAAAATAAAATGTATGTTTAAACGTTGATAACGATCATGTATTCACAAGCCCAGCCATGTTTGATTATATCTGTCATACTATTTCGTGGGTTATATTACTTTGTGTATTGCAGGTTTGATTATATCTGTCAGACTATTTCGTGGGTTATATTACTTTGTGTATTGCAGGTTTGATTATATCTGTCAAACTATTTCGTGGGTTATATTACTTTGTGTATTGCAGGTTTGATTACGTCTGTCAGACTATTTCGTGGGTTATATTACTTTGTGTATTGCAGGTTTGATTATGTCTCAGACTATTTCGTGGGTTATATTACTTTGTGTATTGCAGGTTTGATTATGTCTGTCAGACTATTTCGTGGGTTATATTACTTTGTGTATTGCAGGTTTGATTATGACTGTCAGACTATTTCGTGGGTTATATTACTTTGTGTATTGCAGGTTTGATTATATCTGTCGGACTATTTCGTGGGTTATATCACTTTGTGTATTTCAGGTTTGATTAGGTCTGTCAGACTATTTCGTGGGTTATATCACTTTGTGTATTGCAGGTTTGATTATATCTGTCGGACTATTTCGTGGGTTATATCACTTTTTGTATTGCAGGTTTGATTATGTCTGTCGGACTATTTCGTGGGTTATATCACTTTGTGTATTGCAGGTTTCATTATATCTGTCGGTCTATTTCGTGGGTTATATCACTTTGTGTATTGCAGGTTTGATTATGTCTGTCGGACTATTTCGTGGGTTATATTACTTTGTGTATTGCCGGTTTGATTATGTTTCATGGGTTATGTTACGCAGTGTGTATTGCAGGTTTGATTATGTCTGTCAGACTATTTCGTGGGTTATATTACTCTGTGTATTGCAGGTTTAATTATGTCTGTCAGACTATTTCGTGGGTTATATTACTTTGTGTATTGCATGTTTGATTATGACTGTCAGACTATTTCGTGGGTTATATTACTTTGTATAGTGCAGGTTTGATTATGTTTGACGGACTATTTTGTGGGTTATATTACTTTGTATAGTGCAGGTTTGATTATGTTTGACGGACTATTTCATGGGTTATATTACTCAGTGTGTATTGCATCTGAATAGATTAATCTACATCGTCGACTATCTCAAATTAAAAAAGCTATTACGAGATTTCAGTATTGATATCCAATCAAGACCTTCTGGAGAAAGTTAGCTGAACGACATCACTCTGTTCACACTGTCATGCTGGGAGTAATGACATTAAATACCGAACTAATTGATTCTGTAGATTAGCTGTCAGCTGTTTCCTAATGTAGGTTATGCGTCCTGTATCCGTGTTTTAGTGTTAAGTTTCACACCGTTGTCCTCTGCTGAATAATGTCACAGATGGTGTAATATACAGAGCTGGGCCAGTTGTTCATACATCACGGCTGAATATTTCATATACCATGACAGAGGTGTTCATATATCATGGCTGAGGTGTTCATACATCATGACTGAGTTGTTCATAAATCATGACTGAGGTGTTCATACATCATGACTGAGTTGTTCATAGATCATGACTGAGTTGTTCATACATCATGACTAAGGTGTTCAAGCGTTTGATAGATTAACTTATGGTTAAGGATAATCTCAATACTGAATGATGACAAAATATAAAATGATTGCGTCTCACCTTAAAATGCTTCTTCCACCCCACTAGAGATACTTAAATAAATGTATACCTGGTATAAACCTTTCTTCCACCCCACTTGGGAGATAATAAAATCAATGTATACCTGGTATAAACGCCTTCGTCCACCCCACTTGGGAGATAATTAAATCAATGTATACCTGGTATAAACGCCTTCTTCCACCCCACTTGGGAGATAATAAAATCAATGTATACCTGGTATAAACGCCTTCTTCCACACCACTAGAGATACTAAAATCAATGTATACCTGGTATAAACGCCTTCTTCCACCCCACTCTGGAGATAATAAAATCAATGTAAACCTGGTATAAAACGTACTAGAAAGTCTGTGAATTGTTCTAGCGGGAATAACGTCCTCTTCGGCCTATTTGTAGCATTACCAAGATCTATCAAGACATGATACTTTAAAGCAGTAGAGAAATTGAGGAATTTATGCTACTTTAAAATAATCTTTAAAATGCCAATCCCCTCCTCATAAACGAGATTCTTGCTGTAATTAGGTGGTTGTTTATTTTTTTTTTTTTTTATTGCTTCGTATAATTTTGAGTTGATTCCTCTTGAGAAAATTTCAAAACGAAGTATGAAATGAAGAGGTGAACTTTTATTTGCAAGAACCAGTGGTCCACAACTGGTTCAGCAAAGGCCGTGGTACGTGCTGCTCTGTCTGTTGGACAGTGCATATAAAAGATCCCTTGCTGCTTATCGGAAAGAGTAGCCTATGTAGTAGTAGCTGGTTTTCTCTAAAGAATGACCACATGATTGACGTCCTATAGCCGATGATAAGATAGAAATCAATGTGCTCTAGAGGCGTCGTTAAATAAAACAAACTTTACTTTTTACTTTTTTTATTTGCAAGATAATCTCTGTTTATTACAGGAAATCATAGTTGTGTGTCTGTGAAGGAGATAACCGACTTGTTTATTCTGGTTGGGAGTGACGGCAAGCTGGCTCGCATCGTGGTCTACAACGACACCAGTAAGCACGTGTGGGACTGGACTGGTGCGTCCATCTTCGCCATCACCGTCATCACCACGATTGGTAATATGTTACCTGTACTCAACTAGTAACAATATTAAATTATTGTTGAAACACATACACACGCAAACACACCTAATCATAACACACACACACACACGTACACACGCGTACACACGTACTCACACACGCACGTACACGTGCACACACACATATATAAATATATATAAATATACATACATATATACATATATACATACATACAGACAGAAATA
>JAULBS010012779.1:0-11065 GCA_032355785.1 Symmetromphalus regularis | reverse complement strand
CCCCTCCCCCCAATGAAAACAAACAAAACCATGTGTAACTGCAGAATCGATCATGTAACAATGTGATGTCACAATTGATGTCTTTCTTGGAAATTTGGAACTATGCAGAACGTAATGGTAAAATTAACAATACATTATCTTTATTATAAAATAAATGTTTTCAGTGAAAATATAATAATATGAACAATGGTAAATATTTGCACAGTGTATGGATGCACAAAAAGTGGCAGTAAAGACATTCAAAGTTAGAACAATTTTCCAAAAGATTGTCAAACTCTTTTTGTTAGAAAGACAAATATATGTGCCAGCAATAACTCTTCGGGTACATATTTGTCTACCGATTCCTGGGTGGCAGTTGATTGAACAATGAACCCTTATTTAAGTAATCATATTCTGTGACGTCCCACAGCTGTGTAGTGGAAATCGGATGTAAGCAGTGTTTTTGTCACAACCAGTTTCTAAAAAGTTGGATTTTTAACAATTACCATTATTCAACATGGTTAAATGGCAACTAGTTATAATAAAATACTGACACAAACTGACTTCTTGGAAATGGATGTTCTTAATTTAGTATGAAGGAAACCTGGATTATGTAAATCAACACACGTGTAAAGAGTAAACGAAATTATCATAAGCTCTTTCAACAGGTTTAAGACAGCCACTTAATTTATTAAATCAGCTGATTTAGAGGAATTAAAAAGGAAGCTTACTAAAACAGAGTAACATTCTTAAACTTAAGATATGCCATTTAGAACATATTTAAATTATTTATAAAAGCAATTGAATTTTTTTTTAATCTTGCTAGAAAACTAAAACAATTTCGAACAAATATTACCTACACCAAATGTTATGCTAGTCAAAATGACAACAGTGACTAAAAATAGTTCCTGACTAATCATAATTAATATGTGACATAATTTTTATCTGTTATCACCCAAGGTTTATAACTTTAATGACAGTAATTTATATTGAATTCATGGTTGTTGTTTTTTGGTAGCATTGTAGTTGGAAAATACATTCTTTGGTAAACAATAAAGAAAAAAGTGGATAATTATAATGCAATTGTCTTCATATTACTTGATTTGGTTATATAAGCACATGCATATTAATCAAGTATATTTTTAATGCTTTCAAAGTTAACCTGACATAAAAATAGTTATTAAAATACTCATGAAACAGCAACCGATGTCCAATGGACTATTTGCATATCTCTTTGCAATATTTCATTAAAAGTGGAAACATTTGGTAATGCTATAGGCTCGGAAATATCAATTTTACAGATTGAAAGACCTATAACCATAATCTTGTCCATTTTTCACCGTATGTGGACATACACCAATAACCAAACAATGTATCATGTATCACACATTTTCGATAAAATGATGTACAGCCAAGCACCAACTGGTTGCAACAACAACTGTAAAATGAGATCACAAAAATAGACAAGTAACAAGTGATTAAATTTGAATGACGAATCTATGCATCTGTTTGTCAGTGATCATGACAGTAACAAAGCTCGGACGAATGAAGATGGCAAAGCTGTGTCGTACCTTTTGTCCGCGGCATCTCGCAGCATTCACATTTATTCAGAGCAGGGTGGTTGAGGAGAGTGCAGGCCGAGCAGCTCCATTGTTCCCCATCCTCAGAGTCAGCAGATCCAGTTGAGGGCTGGGCAGGAGGAGCAGGGGGAATATGGGCTAGTCGCGGAGGCACTGGAGGAGGAGCTAAAGAAAGAAAGGAAACAGAAATGCTTGTTTAATGACTCCTTCCATTATCCTGCCAAATCACTACCTACAAGGGCATAAATCTCAATTCTATTTTAGAAAAGACTGCACGGGAAAATATGTTTGAAAAATGATATAAATATCCATTAATGTTAAACATGAATCTATTTACAAGATTGTCCTACTGAACTATTGACCTTGTTAGACATTTATAACATATTTGAGTGGGGAGGGGGGTCGTTAACAAACATTAAATAAATATTGTTACATATAGAAGTGTCTGTGCAATCATGAATTATTGCATATCACTCTGTGTGTTGCCTGCTTAACAAAAACAAATTTCTCGTTCAAAGGCCTCGTTAAATAAAACAAACTTTATTTATTTTGGACAGTATATACATCACCAATTAAATGTATGTCTTAAACTAAAACAAAAAAGCAAAATTGTCATTGTTTTATTCACAGAATGACAAATGAGTAACAGACCATACATTTAGCACCAGTAAACAAAAAGAGTTCACTCTATAATAAAGATTTATGATTTATTTAATGACACCCCTCTCCCCGAGCTTCCACGAAATAATAGAAGTTGTACTTACACTCACTACTTCTTGAAACACGAGAAGAAGGCTGTTGAGAATATATAGAATTTCTCTGTCCTGTGGGCATATTCTTGAAGAAATTTTGTTGACCCATTGGATCAATAATGCTGAATGGTGCTGAAAGTTGTAAAATAACTACAATTTGTACTATACTGAACATTATAAAACTATCATATCTATAATGTTGAAAGTTATAAAATCAGAATTAATTATTACATATTAAATATATTCAGGAGTTTGCCAGGCTTTTATAAAAGAGGGGTCCCTGGGACTCACCTGTTTCTTTTCTGATGGTCCCAACCTAAAAACCTAAGGTTCACAATTTAGTTGTAGAAAACAGGTTTTGCATTAAGAAAAAAATATTTATTCTGTCTTAATATTTATTTGTCTTATATTGAATAAATGAATTCTTTTTCATGGCACTAAAATGTCCCAGTACACCCTACACCTGGGACAACCCTGATTGAGTTGATTATATAACCAAAACAAAGTCCTATGGGATGCATTGTCTCTGACTTTGTGGGTCCAGATGGCATTTTATTGTGGCCTTTATGCAGGTTTTATGAGTCAAGTAAGTCCCTGTATATTAATATCTTATTATTCTTAATTGTAAAGATTTCAATGCTGTTTCCAAACATTTGTAGTACTTAACTGACAGTAAGAAAATATTTTAATTACTTATGCATTCCCATTATCTAATCAACATCAGTTTATGTACTCAACAGGTATCACTGTTTGCTACTTACTCTGACCATTTTTGTACATATCTAATTCATTAATCATCACTTGAATGTCTGTCTGAACTTTTCGATTATCGTGTCGCACTATGGCAATGTCCTCTGCCTGAATAAAAAGAAAATTAAACTTCTTTTTCAAGCATTGTAAAAGAAACTAAAACAGAATTTTCTCCCACACCTACATACATGTATGTAAGACTGATGTATTTCATATATGGATCCAATGCAGAATAAATCTGTCCCACATTACCATGGTAGTTTTTTTTATTAATTAGACATTTTTACAGTAAATAATGCAAAACCTAGTCCAACAAATTGTCCAAGCAGTTATTCGTGTTATTTGGCTACTGATAATTACAATGGAAAAACTTATAGAAAATGTTTTGCGAACAAAATAAACTTATAATGTGACAGCACAGTGACAAAAAAGGATGTGCCGATGTCACTAAAAATATGAAAGGACATCATGAAGGCTTAGCAGATAAATTTGTTTTACAAACTGTAACAAAATTAGTTTTAATAATGGGAAGAGAAAAAAAATTTGCTTTATCCTAGAGTGCATTTACTATGAAAACTGACTAACTAAATGCACATTTGGCTTAAGAGTAAGATCTATTCTTTCTACAAGAACCAAATATGCCTTAAGTCAAATGACAAACCGTAGGAAAACTATTTCTCCTAGCGCTTCGTTCTCCCATATTTTCTTCCATTTGTGAAACCTCATTTCGAAGTTTTTCAACAGTTAGAAGTTCTTTCTTATAGTCTTGTTCTAGTTTCTCCATTCTGGAACGCTGGTGGACAAGCAAAGCTAAACAAATAAAAAAAAAAAAATTAAAATTTCATAAGAACATAGGACAAACAAAGACTGATTTCCTCCTGTCGTTTCTGATGAAAGCTCTTACAAGCTGTTTAGAAGTGTGACAAATGTACATTTTAATCGAATATAATCTAATTAGATGTACAATTTTGTAAATGTCCGTAAACACTGTATCAAATAAGATGAAATAATTTGTACGTACCTTTGTGATACTATGGAATTCTTTATCTTTACTATTTTGAATTGATCTGTTTCAGCTTTTTAAATTTCTTTCACAGTTGTTTTTCAATCTATGAGGTTCAAAGCAATACACAAACTTGGTACTTTGTCAAGGTAATCTTAGCATAGACACGAAAGGCACTCAAAGCAAAAGTTGTATGAATCTTAATATACTCAATAATTCGATGTTATTTCTTCTACTTTAAAGTTTGATGCATTACTTTCTAAGATGTTACAAAATGGTAATTACAATTCCACTGATTTTGTCTATGTTAAGATCGCAACATAAATTTGTCACCCTAATTAGTAATATGTAATTTTACAAAATATATATTTTATTAGTAATTTAAAACAATACTGCCACTAATATTAATACCATGTAAAGTGCTTATCTGAGATAAGCACCTTTTTTTCTTAGCTTAACTTAATTTAAATGTCATTTTTGATGTATTATCTTAAAATAAGCTAACATTAGTAACATCAATTTCAACAGCTGTTTGAAAATAAAGCTGCTTTATCATCAGTCCATCCTAGCACTTGTTCACTTTCATTTATTTGATAACATATCGGGATCTTAAATTTGAGATTCCCAGTTGATGTAAATTTGCTGAGAGAGCAACATTTTGCCTATGGTGAAAACTACATAGTATTTCTTCTTGGAAAATATTGCAAAATGTAGTCAAACCTGACCAGGCATTTGTGAACAAATTAAAATATCTCACCTTGAATGTATGCAGCTTCTTCTTGAATACTTCCCGATCTTGGTCTTTGATTTGTACCATCCCTGTTTGAAGATTCTGAACTCAAACTGCTATGACTTGACGCTGGAGACATGGGCCCAGGGGAATAAAATGGCCTCACTTCAGGTGATGGCTGCATTACAATGTTACCTAGTTCACTCTCACCTACTAGCACTGGCATTCCATGTTGGGATATATCATTGGGCACTTGTGTCGGATAGTGGGGAAACACATAAGCAGACTGTGAGCTTTGAATATGGTGCCCAGCACCAACATTCTGGTTTTGTGGAATAACTATACAGGTGCCAGACTGATAGTGGGTCGCAGGAGGATTGCTGGGTACACCGCTCACTCCGTATCTGTTTGAGGTAAACAAGGGAGATCCAGAATGTGTATTTACATTTGGTGACCTATCATGGCTTGTAGGAAAATAACGCCGTTGTGTCTGAGCTCCTTCAGGACCAGAGCTCGTCAGTTCCACAAACAATGGTCTATTAAAACCTTGTGGCCCGGACTGATGTGTGCTTGTGTACCCAGGCACTGGAGATGTATGTCCCGATGCAACAAAACCTTGCTGCACATTCAGGTGCTGATCACTATTATATAAAGGATTAAATTGGTTGGTGATTGTACCTGTCTGATCTGAACTAACCTGACCAGTATTAATATTGTTTCTATTGATAAAAATAGTGGCTTGTGTAGAATGAGTCTGTTGATTTGAAGACACTGCCGACACAGGAATTTGGGACGAAACACAAGACTGAGGTCCACCCGTCATATCTGGTGCTTGAGACACAGACCTCAGCAAAGTACTAGTATGTGACGGCTGAGGTGGCAAAACAGTACAAACACCACCACCATCTCCTATCTGAATCTTGTAGACATAGGAACCTTGCTGATTCTGTCCAACACTAGACAAACCAGATGTTTTTGATGTTGAAGGCATATGTAAAACTTTGACAGCACGCCGTCCTTCCGAAGGACTTCCAGTTGATTGAGGCGAACATGCACCCGAATTTTCCACACCACTATGACAGTTTATATTTGGTATCTGTGTGGTTGAGGAACTGTGACTCACAAAAGGATCAAAGTCTCTGGCTACCACTGGTGCTGTGTAAGATGAAGAAGTCACAGATTTAGGCACATTATTACAAACTGACTCGTTCACTAATGGCGGCCATGACACACTGGACTGAATACTACTAACCACATTTGGATTCTGGTTTATCACATGCTGGACAGTACTCTGCTGAGAATTTTTTTCGATATGCAGATCATGCAACTGTTTATGAAACCCATCATTTAATTTTCCAGGTGGATTTGCTCTTCCATACAAATATTTGGGACTATCCAACTGCAATGCTTTCATACACCTTTCCTTGTTATTCCCATTCTGCAAAAATAAAACGAAAGAATATAAAACCTTTCAAACCATAATATATTTAAACTATGTGTAGTTTTACTAAAGAACAATAAAGGAAACAAAAATAAACAAGTTCGAATGAAACTAAACATTTAGTTCTTACCTCAAATTAAGTGTACCAGTACAAACAAACAGTTAGCACAAAATTACAGCTGTCGAAAGTGCACTAAAATTAGGTTTTAACATTGACATCTATTCTGAATATACATTTAATAAAGATTTATTCCATAAAATGCTCACAAATATTTTGAAATATAAATGATTTTTTTAAATTTTGCTTCACTGCATTAAGACCATACCGTAAATAGCCTCAGATCAAACTTAAGTTAGGGCTTAGAAAGTCTAGGCTTTAACAATTTTGTTATATATAAATTTGGACCAAGACCTGCCATTTCTACGAAAAACGTTTTATGACTTACATACCTCTTTCATTCGACTTGACACAACCTCATCGGGCACTTCAGGGTACTTGATCTTCAATTCATGAAAAAGTTGAATGTTGGCAGCCCCCACAGTAGCCATTTCAGATATGCAAACTCTGCAAAACAAGTTAAAATTTATTGTAGCTTTCAGCAATAAAAAACAAACAAATTTACCTTCTACATTTTTTTCCACCATGATACATGTAACAATAAAACCTAAAACATAAAGAAACTAGGACAGCAGGAAAACCACACACCACATTGACTATTTTTCTTTATTATAAAATATTTTAATACAGCTGTTATCTTTTAAATTACATAAATAGAGGATTCGTAACGAGTGTTTGTTAATATGTAAAATATCAACAAAGTGTTAGTTAATCGGTATTTGTTGAGGTTTTGGCGAGACAAATACTGATCAACGACACGAGGTTGATATTTTACATATTAACAAACACTAGTAGCGAATTCTGTTTATCCTGTAACTCTCATAAAATAGCATTTTATATCAACATTTAGAAACATTTTAAAATGAATTATGCGTAAACTACAGATTGATATGAGTCAGTATACGCTGTCAATCACCTGATTGGACGTCACACCATGATATAGTTCTCTAGTAATTCTAATAATTAAGTCTTTATAAATTCATCTGTTTAAAGTTTGTAACTGATTATTATTCAAATTCTAACACATTCTAATTTTTCATTGGATAGATTTTGTTGTCTAATGCATGGTACACATACACTGTAGCCTCTCTCCCCTAATAAGTGTACCACTGCTGCCACTTAGCCTCGAATGTGGTGTTTTTATGAATGTCTTATTCTCGTGTAATCCGTCAAGTTTTATAATTAAGAAAAGTAATTTGTATCTTAACTGATAACTTGAACACAAAATCAATTAAAATTCAATCTACTATTTTTTGTTTTAGCTTTTAAATGTATTTGGACAATTAAAAACAAGTACAAAATGAAATAGAAGGATCAGTGAAAACGATTCTCATGGTCAATAACTTTACTGATTTTGGCAATTTTAAAATGGACTGAACTAACAAGAACTATATTTTTCATCATTACTGCTTATTTCAGTCCACTGCAACTAATTTTAGTTTTTTGTTTAAGCTTTATTTTTCGATTTCATCATTCAAAATTTGGCTTTCAGATAATCAAATATAAATAAAAAAATAATGCTGACATTTGCAGGGTTACCCAAGACTATCTGTTTGTTATTATTTTCTGTTTTAATACTGTAATAAAAGGTTAGATATTTTTCAAAGTACAGTTAAGTGATAATTAAAAATTTTAACTTGCCCAGAAAAACATTTAAGCAAGTTGTTTTGTTTCACTTTTTATGCTAAAATTCATAATGTTGGTCAGCTGCATTATAGTAAAAACACTCGAAATATATGAAGGTGAGGCTAACGGACACAATTATTCACACAACATTTCCAAAGTAGTTATATCTGCCTAAATAAAAGACCATATAGCATACAATTCCATTTATTTGACAATCCAATGACAGAATCTGTATGACCAAACGTAATGGCTGGGTCTAAATGTCTGACATCAATATTTTCGCGGCAAATATTAATGATGATGTCATATATTGAACTTTGTCTCGTCCCAAAATCCAAATTTTGTTGTAAATTCATATAGTTAAAGTAATCGCAAATAGTTCCGGTCTAACTTCCCACAAATTTGCACATTTACATTATTACACGAGTTGATAAACAAAATTATCACATGGCTTTATGACATGGATTTGATGGGAAGTTATACGATAATAAAAATGCAAGATGTTTAGAGACACATTTTATTTATAAATATTTTTTTATTTACTTGTCCTAGGTCAGGCATATTAAATCATCATACCTGTTTAATATAAAATATCAGTAAAATATATTCTCTATCATTTTTTGTGTGATTCTAGGGCATTCCACTCCATAAATTACCATACCCAAGCATTCTTTTCTAGCTGTCACATACACCAACAGAAACTTTTAAAAGTAGTGGAGTTAATTTCTTGTCATCTTAATCCAACTGCCAATTAAGGAACTACACAAAAAATGACCTCACAACCATCAAATCGGTTTTTCTTAGATTAACACTCTTTATTATCTACTAAAACAAAAATGTTTGAAGTTGTGATACATTACTTGCAAATCATTTCAATTCAATTAGCAAGTAATGAACCACATTAAAGAAACAATAAGAATGTTAGCTGTAAAATGAACACAAGCAACTGGTGTGATAGGCGCTGTACAAACTATAATACTCTGGATTGTAAAATACAATGTTGGAATTCTTATGAGGAATCACCAATACAATTAAAAAACATTTTATAATAAGGAAAATTACCTAGGGTAGGGGGAGAAGGCCAAGAAGGGCTACAGTCAGCGATAATTTACTGGGGGTGGGAGGGAGACAGTAAATGTACGTGGGAGAGAAATGCCAACAGTAACAGATGCCATTACAGGCCATAATATATCAAATTTCATGGGCAACACTTTATCGGTTCTGTGCTTGTGGATTAGGGAACCCATCAGGAACTGTTTTTCAGTAATCCAAACTAAGGCAGCAGTGATAACAAAATAATAGGAAACAAAATTTCGGTTCCGTGATTTTGATGACACAGTACTTACCGAAACGCTACCGGTAACGATCATTACCATGAAATCCTATGGCCTGCATTAACAACAATGGTTTTAGAACAATCATTCCGATTCATTATACAAGGATAGGTATCTGTCAAGACTAGTATTGATAGTTTAAATTTTAAGGGCACATGTGGGTTGATGTACTTTAAAAATTAAAAATACTGAACAGTGAGGTAATATATATATATATTTTAATTAATTCATCTGCTGTTGTCATCTTCAATCAGTATAAAAGTGCTAAATAAATTAGGAAGTACTGTTAACTACAATACAATATTTCGCAAGCCAAATGATCCACAGCCCAAATAATAATATTCATGCATTCACATTTTGAACTTTGTGCATGTCCATAATACATGAAGTTGACACAAAATCCCATAATAGAAATGACTCATGTGCTGACCTATTTGTTGCGACCACTTCCACCCAAAGACCACATGGCTAACGATAAAGCATTTTAAATGACATCATACATAATCGGAAACAAAAAAGGGGAATCCCCCACCCACAATACAATGCACCTAAACATTTATATATAGCTTTACACGTCAACAAACACAAGTGATATCTTAAAATCTGTGTCACAAGCGGTTGGCTGATAAATGGTGACCAATTACAGAACAGGTGCAGTCAGGATACAACACACCTGTGTGGAAAAGTAAACATTTTTAACAATGTGACAATGTTTTTATGTTGAAACAGTTTTATTGTGGAACTTTAAAAAAAAAACCAAGATAAAATATTATCTGTATTTTACAATTCACCTTGTTACTTGTAGGTTTAACATTTTAAAGTTAATACTAGTACGAAACAATGTTTGTTTGGCAATTAAGTGGTATAATTATTAAAAAAAAAGAATAACAACAAAAGCATACACGTTACTATGGTGTATTGATCTGTTATTCAAACTCCAACCAATTGCACAGTCTAATACTTTAGTATAATGTTATTTTCACATGTGAAAGAAATTTGTGAATTTAAATTTCATGAGGAAAATATCAATACTACTTTGCCCTCCTCTAGTTTCACGAAAATGGATTCTAGTCTTTTATAGTATAAATAAAAAAATAATCTAACTTTCTTTGCCATCAAAACAGCATACCATTTTGATGAAACAGAAAGAAAGTTTTAGAGTGTGGAATTTGATAAATTTATACATGTAAATTGTTAATAATAAACTCTATGGAAATAGAACAAAACATTGGCCTGTAATGTGCTATGTATGATAAACATTTGGAATGAGCAAAGTACGGGTGCAGTTATTTAACAGCATCTTATCAGTCATGAAGTTTGTTTATCACATAGAAATTGTACCACCCTGTAATGGTAGTTTTTTGTTTAAATTTAATACAGTGAGCAATGTTACTACATTTTATTAAGTGATCAATGTTACTATGTTATAAAGTGATCAGACAGTAGAGCAGAAGCAGCATGTTTTCTCAGTCACTACTAATTAGATGTATCATAACAAATAAGATAACATTCCACTGTCAGGGGTCAATCCGGTCACTCTGAGTCTGTTTGGACCCCTGACCAATATAGCTCACAAAAACTCGGGCGGCTTACCGTGCCATCTATGGGGCATTTCATGGTATTTGGTCCATGACTATGAAAATCAAAATCATTAAATTTCCATGGAAACTTTATGTCATATGAAAGTAAACATCCAAAGGGTCTTGAATATGAAAAATTTAGCCATGTACACCATACCAGAGAGACTTTGTA
>JAULBS010012768.1:0-11066 GCA_032355785.1 Symmetromphalus regularis | reverse complement strand
CCACTGTTGATGTTTTAATTATTCAATTTTCTATGTATAACATAAATTTGTCATACCCAGATGTTATCCGATTTTAATGCTTTCTTATTAAACTATTCATTTGAACGTGCACCTACTTTGTTTCATCTTAATTTGTTATTTTATAACACAACAAACCATGTGGTTGCATTAGCAGATTGGGGTTGACAAACAGAAAAAGTTAGATCAATCTATATCTTGAGGCTGTTCGGCAGGTTCAAACACCAATTTTGATGAAAAATAGTGGCTGCTAACTGCATAGGATGGGTGGCTCTAATATACAGGTAAAATAAATAAGGAAATGTGTCAGGAGGAATTTAGGGTGGCGATTATGGGCAGGTGGCCGTTCCAACTCCTGTAATTACGAAAATGTCCACAGCAAAATAAATGTTGTGGTGAAATAGTGTCCACGGCAATTTTGTACTTTATTTTTAATACATGTAATAAAAAAAGTACACCTTGAAAAAAAAATAATAATCTGTGGCAAAACAATAGCCTCTTTCCGTCTACCGAATGATCGATGGTTGTTTTAAGAATATTTATTAATCTCTATCCCAATTGCTGTCCAGCTGTTCTTGAATCGCACATTCATTAAAAATAATCGTATTTAACCATTTTGTTTAATATCTTTAAAATATAATAATAATAAAACAAATTTAAATTATATAATAATTTGTATACAAACAGTTTTAAAAAAAATTATTTAAAAAAAAAATTATATATTAAAAAAAGATTTAATATTTTTAAAATTAAATTGATATGATATAATAATCAGTTTTGTTTACAATCTAATAAATACTTTTTGCAAAGAACGTGTGACCTGTCAATTGCTGTCAAGCTGTTCTTGAATCACACATTCAGTAAAAATAATCGTATTTAACCATTTTGTTCAATATCTTTAAAATATATATATATATGCAATTTGTTGCACACATTCGGAGAAATTAAACATTTATTTTTACAATTTAAAACACAGAAACAAGAAGTGCTTAATGCAATAAAATAATAAACTGAGATCAAGTTGTTACTGTTAATTACTTTTAGACAATGAGCTTACCTCTAAAACAAGAGAACACACCCCGTAGTGTAAATCCTTAGTTAATATCAATCTACCATGTCAAAATAGAGATAATCTCACTAATCTCTACTTGGTTGATTTTGCAGCATTGCGGCAGTTAGTACACTGGCTTGATGCATAGCACTTGTGTTCAGTTTGTTGTATAAACGTAATTTAGACAGAAATTAATTGTTGGGACCAAATATTTAGTTCATTCTATCAGTTAATTTGTTATGCGTGGTTTATTGTAAAAGTTTTTTTGTTTTGTTGATAAAACAAAGAAACAAAATGGGATTTATAACCAGTTCGTTGTAACTGGTAATTCATTATAAGCATGTTTGTTCTTAAAGTATTTCAGGGTCGTGTACAGAGGGGGCCTCAAAAGGCTCGAGCCCACCCACCCCCTAAAATTCTGGTTAAAATTTTTTATCTACAAAATTGTCCATAAATATTGTTTAATAATAATAATTACGTTTGTCCATACAAAGTCCAATATATACCATTAAAATACCCGGTAAGTAAGATTCCAATATCTAATTGCTGTTAAAAATAATACTTTCTCGCATTACATTATTAGACCTCTTCACGTTTTCACACGAGTCCTAATTGCTTTGGTTTTACGTCTTGACTTTGTCCAGACTCCTTGGTAACCACTATTTATCTACTGGTATACAAAATTAAAAACATTTTTATTTTATGTAAGTCAGGCACGTGCGATCATAGTCCTGGGCATAGACTACATCATATACTGATTCATATATTACTAACAGGATGAACTGAGCCCCCGTATTCCAAATTCCTCTGTATTGGACTGTACATGTATGTGCTCTAAACACGAGTGAAAAAAACATAATGGAAGGGAAAAAAACAGGACTTTACGACCAGTTCATTCTAACTGGTAGTTCGTTATAAATGTATTTGTATGTGCTCTAAACATAATGATGGTGAGATATTTATTAGTTTGAAAAAATAGTGAACAGGAATAATGTTAATCATGCAATTTCAGGCATGGTGATACTGATGTAACGTGATACTACATCAACTAAATGTTGCAGAATTTAAATTTACTGTTAAGAGTCAAGCTCTTAAAATGGTGATTCGTGATTTTAAAAAATAAGTGCTGCTAGCTTTGATAAGTTTGTTCTAACCATACCTTGTTTTGTTCTCATCTTTTTCTTTCGACTTTCTTTAAAAAAGAATAAAACATTGTAAAAAATTAAAAGATGAAGAAAACTATTTTTTTCAATACTTTGAACATAATAGAAGTTAGAGTTAAGTAAATCATGTAGTAACTTCATCCTGCATTACCTATAGACTAATGAAAACATACATATATCATTTTTAATGGAATTTACATCTGATACAAACAGCAAGGAAAAGATTAGTTTTCACGCAGTAAAAGATTTGGCAGCTCATAGAAAAATGATATAGCGCAAGTGTGCATACATGTAGATTAATATCTTACGCTTGCATATATAATATTTTATTACCTACATGGCTCAACATATCTTGGTACATATCAAAGTGTTACGTCCTAGTACTACGTCATACAGGTATGTAACACTTTTGATGTCATACGACTTCATATTATTTCGCAAAGATTGTTTCCAAAAAAGGAAAAAGAATGGTTTCATTTTTTTTCAAATTTAACTTAAAATTGATAATGGGTAATGAACAGATATTAAACTTGCTTCCATTTTGCATCATGTTTATGTCCTTCGTGAAATAATTTTCATTATCACTCGGGACATAAACATCATATGAAGTGGAAACTCATTTAATATCCTATAAATAAACATTCTAATCTAGAATAGCAGTCCCAAAGAAAGTTCAGTTAGGTGTAAAAAGTGAACTGACCAGGTGTGGATCCAAGATTATGGAATACTGGGACCACAAACAGAGGGTAGGATCAGGGTGGAGACCACAAACAGAGGGTAGGGTCAGGGTGGGGACTACAAACAGAGGGTAGGGTCAGGTTGAGGAACACAAACAGAGAGTAGGGTCAGGGTGGGGACCACAAACAGAGAGTAGGGTCAGGGTGGGGACTACAAAGAGGGTAGGGTCAGGGTGGGTACCACAAACAGAGTGTAGGGTCAGGGTGGGTACCACAAACAGAGTGTAGGGTCAGGGCTGTGCAGTGTATTTTCCATTGGAAAATAATACTAAGTTCCTGATTAAAACTGGAGTAGTAGTTCTAGAGCGAGACTTTTCACTTTTGAGTATTTTCAGTAAATGTTTGTGTACATCTACATCAGTGCTGGATTTAGACTTGCTGAGGCCCCTTGTTAAAAGTTTACACCAGAAGGTCTTACAAAGGTGAAACCTAAATTTTATTAGACCCCTGTGGATTGTGAGGCCCTGAGCTGTAGCTTGTTTAGCTCATGGCTAAATCTGGCACTGATGTACATGGATCACCTGATATAGCATTTCATTACCCACATATCTTGGTACGTAACACTTTTGACATCATATAATTTCGCATAGTTTGTTTCCAGAAACGGAAAAGGATTGGTTACAATTTTGTTGTTTGTTGTAGATTTTTTTCAAATTTAACTTAGTCGATAATGGGTAATAAATAGGATATTAAACTCACTTCCATTTCGCATCATTTTATGTCCCTTGTGAAATAATTTTCATTGTCACTCGCTAAAGCTCGTGCCAGCTGAAAATGATTTCACTTGGGTCATAAACATGATACGAAATGGAAACTCGTTTAATATCCTATAAATACCAAACAAATCAACTAAACTCAAAGGATTTATAAAATTTTATTCCTAGTTAAAGCCAATGGTCTTAATACAACATGCAATAATTCTATTTTGAATACTTGTAGAAATATCGGTTTCTGACATATACATATTGGTTAGCCAGTTATGGAAGGAAATAGCAAAGGCACATTAGCAAGGCAGCCGCAATTCCGCCATTTATATAAATAAACACAGAAATACTATACAAAAAACATGAAAAGAGACTTGAACAGTGATACACAGATAACATTAACACAGCTTAGATGTGATAAAGCCAAGACAAAATACCTGAGATACAAACATACTGTGTCGGGTATCTTGAAATCTATATAAACCGATACAAATGTATGATATATAATGTAAACCGATGTAACAATAATTATTCACAAGTTAGGCCAAGATTATTTTTATTATTCATTTCATGAAACTGCCAACCCCAAATCTTGCTAAATTTAAAAAAAATTAAAAGTTAAAATTCACGCTTATTTTATTTCTGCTGACTATCCTAAAGGCTAGAAAATATATTTTAAAAAAATAAAACCTGCATACTATATTTTAACTACCATAGGAATTATGGGTGCACTGCCCAGGGTTTGAACAAAAACATTAAAATTTACTTTGAAGGTGAATAATTTCTTTTCATAGGGGGTGCACATAGAAGAATGCAGGCATATGACCAGTTAAATGAGTAAAACTGGTAAAATTAATTTTATACCAAATTTTATTTTCACCTCCCAAAGACATTTGGTAACTTTTTTTTCCCCTCCTTCTGACCATATTTCTGGGGGGCCTTTGTTTGAGAAACAAAAAATAAAAAATAACTCTGGCCTTACAGATTAGTATATGACCTTCAAAAACAGGGTTGGAATATTAAGTGGAAGTTGTCGGTATAATAACTGACTAGATAAACAAAATGTATATTTTTGGTTACAATCAGTGATAAACATCTTTGGCAGCAGATGATTATTGTCTAGCTGGTAGGATGTTACAATAGTATAAGCAAACAGTTTGTTATACTGTAAATCATGAAATAAATGCTTCCCTAAATTAATGTGAGTGATGGTGGTCAGACTAAAATGCAACATGAAATTAATGTGAGTGGTCTCCCTTTGGTATAGTACTTTCCAAACAACATGTTTTTGCAGCAATCGGCTAGTAATACAATTTCCTAAAACTGAGATCACAACCGTTGTTGTTGAGATTACCTCACTTAACTGAGAACACTAAAATGTGTTGGAAATGACTATGGATTAATTGCCTGGAGACAAAAGTGAACATATAATATGCAATGCTATCATCATATGTGGCCAGTAGCTTGCCAGACTAGTAGTTGAGTAAACACCTTTAATCAAACTTTCATTATAATATTATAAATTATATACTCATGTCATTAGTTGAGTCTTGTGTTAGTTTTAAAGGATTTTAATAAAATACGATTATCATGTACTGGTATTTTAATTAATTTTTTTCATTTTGAGAACCCATCACATGTGCACTACTGTAGAAATAAATGCATAATATTATTACTGTGAATAACATGGACTCGCATTTTTCGCATTAATATGATCGCATTAATTTCAAGATCTACAATATTCCTTGTTTTTTGTTATCTTTGTCAGTGAAACATCACTGAAAATAACACTCCACATATATTATGATTACCGTACATGTATTGCTTTTATTATTAATGTGTGAGAAAAATTATGAATTTAGCACATGTTAATAAAAGGCAGTCCATGAACACTTAGATATTCAAATAATACTAACATAGAAAGTTTGCAAAATTTGTACAGACAACATGAACACACAGTGAAGAAAGACAGTTTTAATAAAGTCACAGAAAGATCTTTATTTTAGTTTATACATGTATATTTCAACCAAAACAGCAATTACAGGCTCAATAAATGACTTACGAATATCTATTTTTGGGAAATTCCTTTAATCTCTATTTCAAAATGATTCACTATTTTGGTATTTTTAAAGCAAAAAATAATACAATCAAATGTAGATTCCAGTTTTATTTTATTTTCATATATCAATTTTAATTTTTTATTCCATTCTTTTTTTTAAAAATAATTTTGTCCATTAACGAAAAGGAAAATTGTAGTAGCCTTATGTAAGTAATATATTTATACTTGTAGATCACAAATTTGTCTTCATTGTAATTTTCTTTGCTTTCATTAAAAATAGTATTATGGTTTTATTAAAAATAGTTAGTTTTTTTTTCAATTCTTTTCACAAGGCCACAGTATTCATGAGGAAAATTATTTAAGCTAAACTAGACATACTTAAAGAAAATACATAACTATCTTAATTTTATGTCAATGGCCGTAACAGCTGTGTTGGCAGAAAACAAATGAGCTCATGTTGAATATGAACTTAGATATTGTTGTAAGGGAAAGAAGAGCAGATAATGAATGAATAGAAATGGAAAAAGTAATTTCATATGCAGAAATGACGTGAAGGAAATGTTAAACAAAACACAGAAAGATCAAATCAAAACAACATACATGTATGAATGCCAGCAGCCTGGAATATAATCACTTATGAATGCCAGCAAAAGTGAACACCAGTATATGTGGATGCTAGAATGTGTGAACGCAATCGTATGTAAATGCCATCAAATGTGAACACCAATAAATCTGGACGCCAAAATATATGAACATAATCACACGTAAATGCCAGTAAGTGTGAACACCATTAAATGTGAACGCGATCATGTCAGAACACAGTCACATATAAATGCCAGCAAGTGTGAACGCCATCATGCGCAAACACAATCACGTAAATGCCAGCAAGTGTGAACACCAGCAAGTGTGAACACCAGCAAACGTGAACGCCAGCAAAATGTTTGGTACAACGCTTAGAAAACTTACTGGAACCAGACTTGATAAAAATCATCCTTTGGTACAGAAAATAAAACATTTGATATGTATAAAGGCATTTACATGAAAAAATAACAAATATATATTATATAAAGATATATATACATGTATATATAAAACAAATGAGATTTAAAAATTCAACATTTAAGTACTATAAAATAAAACAGATAATCACCGTAACAAGTAATATTGCTTTAAATTGTACGATATGTATGACTTGAATCATCTAAAGAATTACATGTTAAGGTAAGGCAACATTTTAAATGATACTTTATGTTAAAAAACTTCTTTTTTTTTCGTAATAGTGGCAATCAAACAACCACATTTCAGTGCTCGGCCTGGAACATATATATTTCAAAATCGCTAGATTCATAATTTTGTAGCTACATTAAAAAAAAAAATTCGCCACAATATGTTTTTATCTAACAATGAATAATAATTTGTTTTAATATTGCATGTTGTTTTAAATTTATTGCATCAAGAACAATGTACATATATAAATATTTTACACAAATTCACCTCAAAACAATAATATTACAAAATTGTTAACACATACACATGGTAATAATTAACTACTTTGTATACTATATTAAATATAATTTAAAAAAAAAGTTTGTTAAAAAATCGCCTTATGTTTTCACCACAGTGACTATTTTGTCGCCAACTTTTGTATTTCTGTCGCAATTGGCGATTTTGGCAACAGACAGACCGAGCACATGAGAAACCGAACCAATGACCATCATCATTTAGTGACCTACATCTTTCATTTTTCAAAACTCAATCGACCCATTTCCAGACATTTCTATAACAGACACTTCTGTAAAGTTTTATAAAATCATGCTATCATATGAAAACTAACTCAATAATCAAATATGCAATCTCATAACATTATAAGCCAATACTGATTGCTGAACAAAGTAATAATGCCAACAGCTTTTTAATTTAACAACATATATTGACAGTGTGTCACATTTTGGTGGAATGTCCTCACCTATAGTCTGTTTACGCTACTTGGAACATGGTTTTTGATGAATAAAAACCAAAATATATAACTTATCTCATTAATGTTGATATTTTTAGAAATTAAAAAAAAAAATTTTTTGTCTACATTGATGTGTCAGTTGGTTCTGTATTGTTTAAACGGCAGTCAAAAGAATTATTTTTGTATTTCGAACCAATCTTACTTTGACTGCCATCTTGCAATGTCAGACAAATCCATATGAAAATGGGGTGTTAGGTAATTATTTGTATAATGTATTTTTATTGTATGTGGTTATTATTTTATAAATATATTTATCATAACTTAATATCAATGCCATATTTGCAAAAATGTATTTATTAAACCATGAACAAGATAGAATATTACTGGAAATGACCAAGATGTTCCAAATGTTAAAATGGATAGTTACCCAACTTTGTAAAGATGTCACCTGCCAAATTTGTTTCCGTTGTCAAATATAATAGAGTTTTACACTATGTTGAATGGGTAATATTTAAAATTATTATGAAAAAAAACCTGGAACACAGGACTTTTTTGCTATTTCCAAAACTCTAGTCCTTTTTCGCCTAGGTTCACGCAAACTAAAGTAATTGACAAAAATCCATGTTCCAAATAGCGTAAACAGACTAGCTAAAAGCACTGTTTTTCTTAATACACTTACGTCGCCAAACGTTCACTTTCAAAATTACTCGCCTCTCGCACAGACTTACGTCGTCTGTTGGTAGTTACAAACCCTACGTCACTGAAGTCACGCCCACATTGTTTTATTTTTATGGAAGACCAAATCAGTCACCTCCTGTTATACAGAGTAAACTACTAATTTTCACATTAACAAAATGGCGATAGCTGAACAGTTTTTGTCTTTATTAAATCAAATCAAATCTGAACCAAACTGAAATGAAGGATGGATATCAATAGCTGATGTTTACTTTTGTGCATGGGGGTCGTTAAATAAATAAATAAATGGATATCAAAAAGATAATAGCTGAACACTTGAAGACATTTTTAAAATAATAATTATTGCACAGTTTATTTACATTTTCAAACAATACAAACAGCTGAAAGTAAATCATTAATATTTTTAGAAACCTAATACAGGCCACAAAAGTTACCACTAGTATGACCTCGATGCCATAGCTAAAGGTGTGCCTGAGACTATTTTACTTCGAGTAATTGGTGCAGTACGCAATGAGTGTACCAGGCTGCAACAACTGGGTTCACATAAAGATTTGCGCGTCGTTCAGGGTGCTGAGACGAAATGACATCTTCAACTGCTCATGCCATCCAGAGTTGCCAACAATAAGTGTACTGGAAGAATGAGTGTTGTAAAAATCTCAGAAAAGTTTCCAAAAATCAACATCTCTTACTTTGAGTTATACTGTATCACTTTTGGAAAAATTTTCGAATTCCAAGTGTTAATGTTTATTTTTATAATGGCAATTATTCATCATCAAACTTCCAGAATAGACTAGATTTCTATGTTCTATTGCAAGTTGCCGCATTCCAGGATGTATCAGGAAAGATGATTTCTCAGTTGGATCATGAATGAGGCTAAAACCCTGCTTCATGAGATAGGTCTCATCATGTAGACCAACATGGCGAAGTTGCTTTTACAAACTGTAAGGACGAGATTAGTGTAAGATGTTGATTGTTTTGATTGAATACGTGATTTTTATTAATTATAGATTTGATGTTAAGTATCCGACTTCAGTGAGGTTATATAATTGAAAAATTGAAACATTTGATTTTTTTAACTCTTACTGGGGATTTGACGACTGCGGTGGGTTAACTGGAGTGGGATTTCTCAGTATAAATCCCAGTTGGCAGGGAATTGTCAACCTTACACTTCTGCTGAGGCCTCTACTGCATGCCCCAGGCCTCTACTGCATGCCCCAGGCCCAAATGTTAATTAGCGCGCCAACCTAGGTCAGGTGTGATGACCGGTGTGAAAGGAACGCAAGTCCGTAGGAACCGAGGTCCGAACGACCTCGGTTCCCAGGAATCGTAGTCCTATCGGACTTGTATTCCTTGGGAATCGTAGTCCTACCCAGACTTGCATTCCTGGTGTATTTTTATTAGTAAGCCTAGGACTTGTATTCCTACTAGTCTTCAATTCCTTCTACAGCAGTGACAGAAATGAAAGTCCGACACATTAATAAAATCCGTATGTTACTTTAAGCAAGATGCACGAGTTATCGGAAAGGCATGACTAAAAATTCAGTGTATGGCAGCCTTCATTTGTAGCGTAGTGGATAAGCGTGTTTCATATTGAGAATGTTGTGGTTCAAGTCTGTATATCGAACTTTTTTTCTTTGTCTTTTAATTGACGATAATATTATATCATAAGCTCGTCCATTTAGCACGTGAGTAAATGTTTATACTGTGTTAATTTTCATTGGAAGGTAATTGAAGCAGGTGCTTTTAACCAACATGTTTGTGCATTCAATATGTTGGACGAAAAAGGTAAATCAAAAAGCCCTAAAATTCACAAGTTTCTGAAATATTTTTATGTGTGCAAGAAGGAAGTTATGATAAAGGAACAACTGAATCCAATAAGGGTGCCATTCGATGGACAGCAACATTAAACTGTAAGGTAAGCTATTAAATGTATATATGTTATTGTGAAATTTAGTTTTTACTCAAGTCATAATTCCTCAGAATCTACATCTGGAGGACGTGTTCCTATGATTTTAGGTTTGAAGAATGACGCTACATTTGAACATATGATCACACATAATAAATCATCCTATATCTTTTTATAGTAATGGCAACTACTTTTACTGTTGTTCAAATATTTTAGACCTTTAATTTGACTTCATTTTCAAATTACTAAAAATGACTATTATCATGATCTTCAATTGGATTTTGTTTAAATTTTTCCGGTGTGGTGTTGCCTTAGCAACATTGTGTTTTATTGCAAATATGTTAAATTAATATACCTGAAAATCGCAATTCCTTGAAGTTGGGTTGGAAACGCCACATGCGTTGTACCAAAAGCCACCACCTAGTTCCGAAGCGCAGTTGATGGCGTCTGATTTGTCATTATCTTTATCCCATGTGGAAAATATCATATGATCCTGTGTGTATTGTTTTGGGAGAAACGCCCTCAAAAATACAAAAAGTTGCTGTTGTGAGAAGAGGTCTTAGAACATATTAGAATCAATCTATAAAATATTTTTTGTTGAAATATATTAAATTCAAAATAACATATCAATTACATACACACAACAAATTACTTATTTAAGGTCCCCCCCCAACACAAAAGTAAACATCGGCTATTGAGGGGTCACACTATGGTTAATTGAAACATTTATACATTTTTTCCAAACATATATACAAACAAATCAATTATATCAAAA
>JAULBS010012757.1:0-11066 GCA_032355785.1 Symmetromphalus regularis | reverse complement strand
GGGGTCTTTTATATGCACCGTCCCATAGACAGAACAGCACATACCACGGCCTTTGATAAACCAGTTGTGGACCACTGCTTGGAACGGAAAATAGTCCAAACTGCATATGGGTCCACTAAGAAGGATCGATCCGACAACCGACCGGTTCACAGGCAGACATGCTATCGTTTGAGCTAGATCCCGCTCCCCTTCTATTTAATAAAGTCAAACTGCTGTTCAGTAATGTCATGCTTTCTCTTTGTTGAATGTTTTTCTATTTAATAAAGTCAAACTTTGTTGAATGTTTTTCTATTTAATAAAGTCAAACTGCTGTTCAGTAATGTCATGCTTTCTCTTTGTTGAAATGTTTTTCTATATAATAAAGTCAAACTGTCTGGTGTTCAGTAATGTCATGCTTTCTCTTTGTTGAATGTTTTTCTATTTATTAAAAGTCAAACTGTCTGCTGTTCAGTAACGTCATGCTTTCTCTTTGTTGAATGTTTTTCTATTTATTAAAAGTCAAACTGTCTGCTGTTTAGTAATGTCATGCTTTCTCTTTGTTGAATGTTTTTCTATTTAATAATGTAGAACTGTTTTCCTCATTGACAGTGTCAGAGGTTTTTCTTTTTTTAATAATGTTGAAGTTCTCCTGTTTAATGTCAAACTTGTTGAGACATTTTAGAAACTCCCTCGCGAATGCCATTCACAATTTGTCACCAACAGTCGCAGCCCAGTGAGATACATGCTTAACTTTCTCCATTACAGTCAGCTAAGTACATCTTGCATGGTCACTGTGGTTACATGTAATTGAAATAAGGTAAATCAAGCACAGAGACAAGGTTGCTAAAATGATTCATTTGAAATCTGAACCATACATAATTACAGAGCACCTAATATTGCTCCAACCCCTTTAATTATAATGAGTTTTGTACTTTAATGTATCTTCATTCTAATACTTAATGTATACGCAAATATTTTTGAGGCTAAAAAAATTTGCGATCAACCTTTCATTGTACATTTTAGCAAGGAATTATTTTTACATTGCGTCCCCCAATAATAAAAACAAAAAGAATGAAAATAGCAACAATGACCAAACTCCTTTCAGTTATTGTTTTGTTTATACACTTAAGACATTCTCAGCATAATATCAACGTGTTATATGTATTTCTGATAAGACGTTTTATCGATTGAACACATGCATGATGCAAAGACAAATAGTCTTTACTGATAGTACCCACAAGTTTCCATTCAGATTAACTAAGAATATAATTCACAATTATTGTTGAATAATCACATATAATTTTTATAAAAACAAACAAAACTGAAATCCACGTTAGTAAGAAATGTTGCTTATCACGTGACCTAGCCAGTAACTTGGTGCTAAATATACAGTACAGAGTTCACAGCCAAACTGGAAATAAGTTCGCACATAATTGAATTTGCGTCACTATCAGCAAGTTCGTGATTTTCGGGGTATATTTTATTTGTAAAATATTTTGCGACTACAGTATATTCATTTTAATAAGCTTAACATAGGCAGTTTTGTACATCCTATTTTTTTATTACTCTTTATATCCATGTACAAGTTACCATATGTCTGATTTTTGGATGTTTGATAAACACATGAAAACTAAAAATAAGGCCTATTTTTATGATGGGTGTCACTAGTGAGACAAATGTTTTGTAATGATTCATTGGTTACATGAGCCATACTTACCAATGAACTTAAGTCAAAATTACATGTAAACTTAAATCAGTTAATAAATAAAACTTGGCTTCTATCATCTTGACTTCAGTTCCAGTTCGGACCACAAAATACACTGGATTAATTTCACCAAAGGGTTAAAAGTCCAAATTCTTTAAACATTTCTGGGGAAGATTCCCAAGATCTTTAGCTGCAGACTCAGTTTAGAATGTAAATTTGTGTGTGCTGATTTTTGTCTGCCATGTCAGTCTTTTCTTTCCAGTCTAGGTAGTCTGAGTGGCCACTGATTAAAATAATGTACTGCTAATGGATGCTTGTTAAACAATGTGCTCTGGTCTAGACAAACAAGTATTCCTTTCAGATCCTATACATTTCATGCTTAAAAGCACTAATTAGCCCCCTTTAAATTACAAACAAACTCGCCTGCATACTAAACTACTGCTAAAAATAGTCAATCATGTTACTATAAACCAATATTTTTAAGGATGACCTTTTTAAAAAGTCAGAGCTGTTACAGTGACATTAGAGAAAGAAAAAAAAATTAAATGTAAAAAAAAAAAAAAAAAAAAAAGAGAATAATGTCATTCCATGTCAAATCAACTGAAAATCTGCCATCATCTCTCAAATTTTTGTAAATTTTTTGAAATGATTGGGACCTATGAGTAAAAGCCAGAACCTTTTTGCTCATGGCCTCTTAATTAATGAGATACATGCTCATGAACGTTTGGTTAATTAGCATTACCTCGTGAATTCAAATGCCTGTATCTTTGAAAATATAGCACCTACAGAGCTGGTTCTTCACAAAGAACATGTTTTCAATAAACTGAACATAAAATACAAATGTACCAAAGCCTTCAATATATTGGTTGTGGACCAGTAGGTAGAATGGCAATCCAACTCACCTAAAACTAATGGTCTACCACTGAGCTGTTTCCCCAATCCAGGCAAGACATTGATGATAAAAGTGATAGGGCAGTTCAATCTAATTAATTTACATATCATATGTAATGTTTTTGGAATATTGATGAGTGTGATGTTTGCTCTGAAAGAATTAATTATAATATATGTTTTTTATCTGATCTTCAAGGCTTCAAGGCTGTGTTAATATGATTTAGAATGGGATGGACAGGTAGTGATAGAGATGTGAGAATTTGTAGAATCGGTCATCTTTAATAGATTATTTTATGATCTACTTCGTGATATGTACCTCATACTTTAGTATACAGGTTGTGGATCACTGGCTGGAATCGAAAATAGCTATGTGAGTGATAATTCACCATATAGCCAGATGCTCTGTCACTGAATTTCACAGGAATCTAAAAGCTAGTCTGTGGTCTTCTAGTTAAGCATATTCTGAATATAGAAAAGAAGTCTTCAGAATAAAAAGTTTTATAAGACTGAGTAGTAGGATCAAACCTTTTTTCTTTTTTTCTCAGCAGAAAAATCACATTTGTGTTCAGTTTAAAATATGAACTAAACAAAATATCTAAACTATTATGTTGAAGCCCACATCCCTGATTAAATGAACCTGTGAAGGCTGGAACTCATAAATCACTTTTAAAACAATATTTACTAAACTATCCTGTCTTACTGGTGGTACCTACCATAAGTAAAGCCATTAGCAGTCAAATCCATTGTCGTCATTAGATAAGAAAATAAGATGAACAATTGAAAGAAATCTTTATTAATTACTTAATCATCATGATGTAGAACATGAAAGAAAAATCTTACTACATAGAATGAGATTTTAAAAATTATTAACTTTAAAGAGTTATAATACACTGATTTTATCACTTACAGAACAAGATATACCATAGCCTGTACAATAGCTATATATGAACAGTCACCAAAGGGCTAGTGGATATACTTACCATATGATTGGTGTCACTAGTAGGGCATGAAATATTCACCTAGTACAAACAACAGATATCATTTTTTGACGATTGTTCATGAGTGAAGACAACAGATTTTTCTATATATATATCCCATAGACTCTGCCTTGAGCAGAGATATAGTTGAGTGTCGCATTTGAGCAGTAGTTGTATTAACTCATTTATATATGAAGTCACCAAAGGGCTAGTGGATATACTTACCATATGATTGGTGTCACTAGTACGGCATGAAATATTCACCTAGTACAAACAACAGATATCATTATTTGACAGTTGTTCCTTAAATGAAAACTTTTTCTATATATCCCATAGACTCTGCCTTGAGCAGAGATATTGTTGAGTGTCGCATTTGAGCAGTAGTCGTATTAACTCATTTAAAATTGAAATTTGCCACAGTTTGGGATGGCAAGCTATAAATTCTACCAGACAAAATCAAATGTAAATAAAACACAGAAAAACACCTTACCACCACACGAGGTGCTCTTTCTGATTATATATATATACCACTGACAGGACAGCACATTCCTGGCCTTTAATAAACCAGTTGTGGACCAATGGTCAGTGCAAGTGACATCTACTCATTAACCCTTGCAGAGCACTTACTCTTTGGAGCTGGTATCGAGATTAAACATTCCGTGACTCAACTGAGATTTGATCCCAGTATCTACCAGCCATGAATCTGACAGCTTAACCACAGCACCATGGGGGCTTGTCCCAGGTGAATCAATACAATGCAATAATGGAGAAAACACCCACGTGAATGACATACCTGATACCTGCGTGCTGGGCCTACCTTCTGTAATTACATTGATCACATCATGCAACGTGTATTTGTTCTAGTGCATGTTTATGTTGTGGGTGTTCACGATAATCATCAGAGTGGGTGGATCGGCTCACCTCCAGCAATAAAACTGTGTTTGGTCAAATAATCTGTCGCTAAGCAACTGCACAGCACTGCTGGTTGCGTATATTTAATCAATCAAAAACTAATAGCTTGTGAAAGTTACTCATATGGATCAACAAACTGTTAGGAAATGTGTAAAGTTTAATTTTGTGTCACCATTGTGAAGTCAGGACTAACTGTAAGTAATCATTTATGTACCTGTCAAGTTTCCCTATTTGGTTGGGAGCCTCCCTATTTTAAGTACCTCTCCCGACCTCCCGATTTTAAGTACCTCTCCCGACCTCCCAATTTTAAGTACCTCTCCTGACCTCCCGATTTTAAGTACCTCTCCTGACCTCCCGATCATTTATCCAAGTTAAGTCCAATCTCCCAATTTAAAAAAAAATACTACTACTGTATCCCGCCAGCGTAAAAATTTTTTAAACCCTCTACATGTGGCACTCCTCGTGGGGCATATTACAGGCCATTCATGTAGGGACTATTAACGTGAACGCGTGAAAATACCTACATCCAGTCTTAGGTGGTAAATTTAAACAATGCCATTACCAGCTGATCACTTTCTTCACCGCAAGCGTCAATAATACAGCTGATTACTTACATTTCTTTTCATGTTTTATGGTGCAATACAATTTTGGTACTGATAAACTTTTGTTACGTGTTGTGGGGATGAAAACTGATTTCGCACAGTCTCTCCCATGAGAACTTTCAAATGTTGACAGGTATCCATTTATGATATGTGCTGATTCCTGCGTGTTTCCTTTTCTTAACAGACCTGATCAGATTGTCTAGGTACTATAATACTGAGAAGGACTGTATTATGAATTCATTTAATTAATCTATTAACATTCAGTAATTGTGGAAAGGTAAAAAATCTTTGTTTAATTATAACCTAGCATATTCTGTCTGAGTGGGACATAGCTCAGTCGCATGTCTGCCTGTGAAACAGTCAGTTGTAGGATCGATCCTTCTCAGTGGACTCAGTTCCAGTTTGGGCTATTTTCCATTTCAATCAGTGGTCCATAAATGGTTAAACAAAGACTGTGGTATGTTCTATCCTGTCTGGGTTGGAGCATATAAAAGACCCCTTGCTGCTTATTGGAAAGAATAGCCTATGTGGCAGCAGCTGGATTCCTCTAAATAAATATGTCAGAATGACCATATAATTGACATCCAATAGCCGATGAAAAGATAAAAATCAGTGTGCTTTAGAGGTGTCGATAAAAAAAAGCAAACTTTACTTTTACTTAACAGACCTGATCCGATTGTTATAATACCGAGATGCACAATATTATGGATTCATTTAATTAATCTATCAACATACATGTGGAAAGAAAACATCTTTGTGTGATGACACCCTAATACATTGTTTAATCAGTGGCTACTGAGTGCTAAACATGGCATTTGCTACACATGGTCTACAGTAAAACAATAAAACATTGCTACTAGGTGTCAAACATGGTATTTACTACACATGGTCTACAATAAAACAATAAAACATTGCTCCTCATATAGGCTATTCTTTCTAAGTTAGCAAATACCCTTAGTGATGTAATAGTTATTCCTTTGGACTTAGGGTGGTAAGAACTGGGATCAAATCTCAGTCAATGAATCTGATTTTTAATCTGTGCCTGCACTAATCCAGAGAGTAGTCTGCAATGCTTACCACTTGCACTGACCATTGGTTCATAACTGATTTGTTGGAGGTCATGGTTTGTGCTGTCCAGTGCATATAAAAGATCTAGTAGATTCATATCCAACTGTGTTTTTATTTATGCTGTGAACTCGTCGGTCATCGGATCGATCCTTCTCGGTGGAACCATCGGAAAGAGTAGCCTATGTGTTGGCAGCAGATTTTCTCTAAATAAGTATGTCATAATGACCATATGATTGACATCCAATAGCCGATGATAAGATCAATGTGCTCTAGAGACATCATTAAATAAAACCAACTTTACTTTTTTTATTTATGCAGTCAAACCTACATTTAACTACTTCCTAAAAGTGGTTATTATGAGCAAGTGGTATTTATATACAGGTTGAAATACATGAATTTAAAATGTGAAGTGATGCAAATACAGTGGGTTTTATAGACTGGTGTGTGTTAGACCAATTTTGTCTATATGCACTTTTATATAAACAAGATAGTACATACCATAGTCTTTGTTATAATCGGTTATAAAACACTTTTTGAACAGAAAATAGTCTATAAAAGTCCAGTAAAATGACTTGAACCCACAACCCATCATGTCACAGCCAGACACAGTTCCACAAAACTGTAATATGGCAAATCAATGTGCACTTTACTATGTATTAATCTATTCATTTCAATACATGTGGGAAATATAATTGTTAGATAAAAATATTTTTTATTGATGGATAGAATCGAAATTCCCCTGACTGAGCAATTCATATCGTGATTAAAACATTTATGGCAGTCTCTCTTGAGTAAACTAAGTTTTGAGCTGTTTTAAATATCAGGCTGCCCTGGCCTTTTTAACAAGTCTGCCAAGTATAGTCTTACATGTATATTTATATTAGAAAACATAAAGGCTGGCTCACACTTGAAAAGTTTCTTTTTATTTAATGACGCCTCTAGAGCACATTGATTTTTATCTTATCATCGGCTACTGGAGGTCAATCATAAGGTCATTCTGACATATTTATTTAGAGGAAACCCGCTTTTCCACCGACAGGACAGCACATACCACAACCTTTGTTACATCAGTTGTATAGTACTGGATAGAACATGAACTAGTTCAAACAAGTCACTTAAAGAGATCAATATGATGACCTATAGAACACATGAGTAAACTCTTAGTAAAGCCAGTACCACACTATAGTAAATTAAAGGTTGTGGCAATGGTGATAACTCGTCAATATAATGATCTTGCTGGCAGTGGGGAATAACAAATCAATATATATGTTATAATCTTTAAAACTGTTTATGGATTAAATTTTTTCAGTGTGTGGGTGAACAAGGCGTTATGAGTTCATGTGTACTTATACTTGTAGAATGAGTCATTGGACCTGTTTGGAAAGAATAGACTATGTGACAATAGCAGGTTTCCACTGAAGACCATGAGTTATAAACACTGTACGTCTGACGCCTTATAGCTGATGAGTTAACAGTGCACTGAGGTGTCATAGAAAAAAAACTATAGTTTCTTTCTTTCCTTCTTTTTCTTTCTTCCTTTCTTTCTTTCTTTCTTTCTTTTTTCCTTTCTTTCTTTCTTTCTTTCTTTTTTCCTTCTTTTTCTTTCTTTATTTCTTTTCATATTTTCTTTTCTTTCTTTCTTTTTTCTTTTTCTTTCCATCATTCTTTCTTTTTCTTTCCTTCTTTCTTTCTTTTCTTCTTTCTTTCTTTTCTTTTTTTCTTCTTTCTTTCTTTCTTTTCTTCTTTTTTTTTCTTTTTTTTCTTTCCTTCTTTCTTTCTTTCTTTTCTTATTTTCTTCTTTTTTTCTCTTTTTTCTTTCTTTCTTTTTTCTTTTCTTTTCTTGCTTTCTTTCTTTCTTTCTTTCTTTCTTTTCTTATTATTTGTTAAGTGGACATAATATCATTTGTGGGTTGTTGTAGTAGTACCATGACGAATCAGCCAGTTTGATCACAATTCATGCTTGCCTTTGAGGACAAAAATTAAAGAAAAGATAATATAATCTGTATCAAATCTTGAGTTGCCCTTAGACCAGAAAAACATTTTGTTGGTGATGCTGGAGATGGAAGCATGAACTACAAAGCAAAGATATAAAAAAATACATTTGATTTATAAAATAAATGTAATGTTCCTAACATTTTTTCTACATGTATTGAAAAGAAAGAAAATGTGGTTTTAATGTGTTTGATGTGTGCATCTAACCTTGTCAGTTGTGATCATATATCTGCACATATATATGCAGAAAAGTTTTACTAGGTCAGACAGTCTATTGGCTGTGGGCTTTCTTGTTGCCACGTAATATTTTTGAGTTTGATCCACAAAGACTTCATCAAAACTGATTATTACAGCACTGACTTGGTAATAGTAACCCCAGAGTGCATGTTCATAAATTTATTATTATGTTAAAGTGGCATTATCAAAATTGAATTAATAATAAAGAAAGCAAGAAAGATAATTTTGTTTGAAGACACCATTGCACAATGATTTATCAGTGACTGTTAGGTGTCAATCTCATATTTGTGATGCATGGTCTTCAGAGTAAACCTGCTAGCACCAGATAGGTTTTTCGTTTTGATTAGAAACAAGGTATATTTTATATATACTTTCTGGCATTTTAATTCACTTTAGTTCAGGTAGGTCCAAAAAACAAACCACAACAATGATGATGGCACTTTAATTCACTATGGTTTGATCAAGATCAAATTCACAAAGCACCAGGGCAATTGAAGAAACTTTTTAAAAATGTATCTAACAATTTGAGGGTACAGAGTCATACCCTTAGAAAATTTAAGGGTAAGGAATTTTACCTATTTTATCCTCTGGCAAAAACCATGGTATTAAAAGTAAAGTTTGTTTTATTTAATGATGCCTCTAGAGCACATTGATTTTTATTTCATCATCGGCTATTGGACATCAATCATATTGTCATTCTGATATATGTTTTAGAGGAAACCCGCTGTCGCCTATGTCACATAAACTACTCTTTCCAGTAAGCAGCAAGGGGTCTTTTATATGCACTGTCCCACAGACAGGACAGCACAAACAATGGCCTTTGATTAACCAGTTGTGGAGCACTGGTTAGAACAGAAAATAACCCAAACTGCAGATGGGTTCACTGAGAAGGATCGATCCGACGATGACTGGTTCACAGGCAGACACGCTACCATTTGAGTTACATCCCACTCCTAAAACCTTAGCAGTATAAAAACTACAAAGCAAACTACAACAATTTCACAATAATTTGAGTAGTTAAAAACCCACAACAATGACCATGACACTTTAATTCATTGCCTAAAAAAACTAATTTGCACAGCTGTGCTCTGATTGGTTCAAACTGTGCAATGATAAGCTGGGTTAAGATGGTTATACATGTTTATTTATTGATGCGTTAAGCCAGCACATGTAGTTGTAGTGTCATATTTATCCCCAGTCTTATCGCGAGGAGTAGATGCTGAATTATTAAACAATTTCTCGTGATTTAAGTGACTTATTGAACACCAATACATGTTTAAATGTAGATAAAGTTTGATGTTAATGCTGATTTCTTCGTGCAATCTTTATCAGATATTGGGAAAACTGTATCATTTCACATTAATTATTTACAATTTTTTATGTGTTTTGGAAATTAAAATAAAAAGAAAAATTGTATTCTATGAACACATAGTTTTCTTTCACTTTTAAATACCAGTAGGTATTATTTATAGAATAAATTTTGAGAAACTATATTGTTGGTTTTGCTAGACTAATGGAGGATAGGGTTGGTGTAGGTAATGGCATAAATATAAAAAAGAGAAAAAAGAATTATAATGGAAAATTCATTGCTCATTTTTGTCAGATTATACAAGAATCAATTTAGATTCCTGCTACTTTACATCATGAGAATCCATTTTTTCCTGGGACCCTTCTTTTTTAAAAGCCAGTTAAACCCTTGACTGATTGTTTACAATGTTCTGTGTGACTAATTACAATGTAATTCAAATGGTAATAAACTAATATAGTTACTATTTAGACATTATATTTTATATTTTCTAATAGATGCTGCCTGATCATTGGCTAATTTTAAAAATAAATTAAATCTGAAAGAAAGATTTTTCAGTAATCTAATTAGATGCACGTAATCTTGATTTACTGCAATAGTACAAGAATTGAATTCATAGATTCTTGTTAAAAAAGTACAGTAAAGTTTGTTTTATTTAATGACGCCTCTAGAGCACATTGATTTTTATCTTATCATCGGGTATTGGACGTCAATCATATGATAATTTTGACATATTTATTTAGAGATTACTCTTTCCGATAAGCAGCAAGGGGTCTTTTATATGCACTGTCCCACAGACAGGACAACACATATAATGGCCTTTGGTGAACCAGTTGTGGACCACAGGTTGGAATGGAAAATAACCCAAACTGCAAATGGGTACACTGAGAAGGATCGATCTAACAAAGGCAAGTGTATGTGCTGTTCTTTCTGTGGGAAAACACACATAAAAGGTGGTTGCTATGTATCCTTGACATAATAGATATTGGGCTATTAATTGAAGATGGCTTCTGTGCACTCATCTCCTACATGCATGTTCAGTTTGACAGAATAATATTTGTCCTTGTTCAATTTAAATGTACTGTCAAAAGTAAAAGGTAAAGTTTTTCTTTTTTTTAACGATGCCTCTAGAGCACATTGATTTTTATCTGATCATCGGCTATTGAACGTCATTCATAATAATTATAGTCATTCTAACATATGTCTTTAGAGGAAACCCACTGCTGCCACATAGGCTACTCTTTCCAATAATCAGCAAGTAATCTTTTATATCAACCATCCCAAAGACAGGACAGCACATACCACAGCCTTTGATAAACAAGTTGTGGACCACTGGTTGGAATGGAAAATAGCCCAAACTGCAAATGGGTCCACTGAGAAGGATCGATCCGACGACC
>JAULBS010012746.1:0-11066 GCA_032355785.1 Symmetromphalus regularis | reverse complement strand
GACACCTTTGATTTATGGAACATTGCGAAAATACTGTCAGCTTTAATACAAGTATTTCCCACTTTTCGTCTCTTTTTTTTTTTTACCATATTGTATCGTATTTTTACCCTTTTCTCATCTTTTCCCGCCTCATTTTGTCTCTTTCTGCCATTTTTGGCCTCTTTCGACTCCTTTCCGCTCCTTTCCGGTGTTTAGGCACCCCCTGCCGAAGAACCTATTAAGGACCACTGGATTAATTATTTAATAACGTGTTCTTTGATATTGACCTTCGTGTCATACCAAGGAACATTATCAGTAGGCCTACATTTATCTTGGATCTTTCCCATGATTTGTTATAAAGTTGTATTGATATATAATTGTAGGATAAGTTGCAAAATATGCATGGTGTGATTATGATAGATGTCAGGGGTTGAAATTATTTTAATTCGCCCAGGGAACTAGTAGCCTTAACATGTTACTCGTCCCCACGAATTATCAAGTACCCCAATTTTAAGATTGGAAAATATCTACTGGCCTGGGGGACTAGCGCCAATAAGGATTTATTCGCCACCAGCGATTTTTACTCTCCTCGGGCGAGCATTAGTTTCTATACCTGGTGACGTGGTGGTGAACTTCAACTTCGTAAAATATGTAGGTCTAGCCTAGGAAGAAACTGTTTTGGATTTTAATGTTTAAACCCATATTCCCACGGACCCTTGACCTAATTAATTTCAAAACAAAGAATTAATTTTTAAATGTAAACATTTGATTTGTCCATAAAAATACTTAATTCAATTACTTACATAACCACCGCATCTCGCTTATTATCAATATTTTAAATATAATAATGAATTATGCTCACGGACAAATAAACGATAAACTCGACATGGAATTCCCTATACCAAGGTTCAGGTAAAACGTCTTGCGTGATATAAAAGCAATAGCTAGTATCACAAATGCATGTAAGTTTCATTCGTAATTAATATTTAGAGCACAAAGTTCCTTCAATTCCGTGGGAGAATGTCTTTAAATCCATATAATTACATCTTCTTAATCTTGTCAGCGTGCGTGCACGATCATACTGGTACAGTGAAAACAGTATAGTGGAGAAATCTTCTTTAATTTTATCACGATCCAGGAAATTGCTCCATAGATTTTAAAAAGTTGACATCCAAATAGCTTGTTAAATTAACTGAATAGTTTTAATCACTTGATTGAATATTCATATCATCGTGACTAAATAATATTGATTATATAGCCTCGAAAATACACAGCTGCTAAGAGTTCTTCAGAATCATATTAACTACATTAAATATACATCCAAGTTAAAATATATGTATATATAAATATATAAACTCGATCGTCTGAACATAATTATATAAGCCTAATTTTAAATAAATTTATCAAAATCAAATTGCAGCCGTCTTTGAAACAAAATGAATGTTGTTGTCCATTATTCTCCTAGGTCTCCTTTTATTTAAACGTATTTTCACGTTTCATCCTTCGTGTATTTTCTAAATGGTAATATTTTCAGTACACGCTCTGCCTCGCGTCTCTAGAGACACCTCAATAAGGCCCCTCGGGGAGCAAATCTATTTCGTCTGTCGATTGTTCTCCGCTCTATAAGGTCAACATCTACACGTTATTGATCAGATTTACTGAAGTTACAGCCTGGTTTTTCTACAACTCAAAAACAAATATCTAGTTGGATGTGTTTTAATATTAGCTTGCAAATACATCACCTGTTAGCTGGAACTTCTGGAAAAAGATATGTTGGGAAATGAGACATCATGCTATAAGCCCTTTGGGGCCTCTGTTTATCTTCTTTTAACAGAGTTATTACCCCTTAACAAACTAGACGGCGCTTTGTTTACTTGCAGACGGATCAATATCGAAGGATACACGGGTGATGGATAATATTTCTTTGACAGTTCAAAATGATTACTAACTGGGTTGTTTTCTATTACTGCATTGGTTGACATCAAATATGGTGATTGTACTAACGCACACTATTGTTTGTGCGTATTTATACTTGAGAAATCCAGACCAATTTAAAACGCACAGGAACTGTCAGTCGACACACTGTATTACACAGGCTTCAAAATCAAAACCTAAAAAACATTTAGCGGGTCAACTTGATAATAAGGATTATTTCTCAGAATATTCGGAGGTATGTATTAAAGTAAACAGGTGTGTCTTTAAAAATAGTAAAATTATACATGTAAATAAAAGTTAGCATGGTCACGGATAATTTAAAAGAGGCTTCACTTTGGCTGAGCTAAATTTATCAGGATTGATATTTGATTGTCCACATAATACACACTTGTTAAGTGTATAAATTGAATAATTATTTCCAGAAAGATTGATTATAAATTGATAATAATAATTGAAATCTTATGTTGTTATTCTGTGATGCAAGTAGGCTTGTATCATACTCATAGTCAGACTCATAGGCACTTGATACTGGTTGGTTAAAAGTGCAATTTTCTCAGGCCACATAAAAAAAAATACTTGATTAGCGTCCACCCATTTCAATTTTTCAGGTAGGTTGGGAGGTTTTTAAATTTATTTTGTATACATATAGAATGACAGTGTACAGGAAAAAGAAAACAAACCATGGTATTCATCATGTTGGAAATTCATTAAGAATTGAGGTGGTGACCAGAGCTCCGAACTTTGAAAAGTTTGTGGACAAACTTTTTATTCCAGTATTACCTAAATGTAAGTTGTTTATTCATTTTTTTTTGTAAAGCAAGTGTGTAAATCCCATTTCAAAAACCCGTGGGAAAATGATGAATCTGAAGTACCCATCTGTGCATGTGCACAGTGATCGAACACATGCTCTGTCAAAACAATAACTATAACAGACTTCGGGCCATCTATGCAGGTAACCCACGTAGCCATCTTGATGCCCAAAGGCTCGCAATCATGTTGTGACGTGAACATTTCTCTGATAAAAAGAAGTAAAGGTTGCTGCCCGTAAAGATCGCGTGTGTGGTGGTGATCATTTGCCTAAGTGATGCCACAAAACATGGCTGAGGGTTCATTCAAACAAACAATGCATTTTTGAAATGTATTTATTATAAATTTTAAAGCTGTATTATCATTTGTTGTTAAATGTAAAAAAAAAGGCATCTATGATAATTTCTAACAAAACAACTTTCTCCGCCACCTTGAACTGCATCACGATCAGCGCGTTCGGGCATTCGACCAAGGAAAGATGCGCACACATCTTCATTTTACTCATTAGCATACTACGTGCGTTATTTACGTAGATGGCCTGAAGTCTGTCAATAAAGTTACTTCGCACATGTGCGAAGCAACAACTTCCACATACAAATGGACAGAATTTGTTTGTGTTTAACCGCTCAATAAAATCAATGAATAAACGATGTGAATCATTTCCCCACACAGATAAATAGCGTGTCATTGGAAGATATTTAATGATTATATCACAGTTGCCATTACAGACAAGGTGGACACATGGGCTACCAACTTTGAAAAGTTTGTAGCCCTACCCCATTTCAGGTGGACCTGGGCTCCCGGCTATTTCCAACACTGGTATTCATTGGCAGAAGGCATAATACAAACATAGAAAGGTAGAGAAGACCATAGACACTTTCAAGCTAGAAATTAAACAAGAAAACATTAAAACCTTTGTTCAAATGAATAATACTTAATTGGTGGGAAAACATTGTTCTGAGAGTTTTAATACTTTATTTGAAGGTTTTTTTGAAAAATAAAAAATATTTGGAGGTTGGGGGCATTTCTCAGGTCGGGTGGGGTTGCTAAACAAATATATATTTTTTTATCTGGCGAGACTACTGGTTTCCAGCCTTTGGCTCACCCATTCTTGGCCTAGATGTTTTTGGGGAGGGCAGTTGGAAATTTGGGGTGGCTGGTTCATTTTGCCAGATTACTGACCTGGCTGGCCGGTATCTGAATTTTTTTTATGTACACCCCTGAATTAGCCTACTATACTCTGTTTATGCTACTTGGATCATGGATATTGAGAAATAAAAACCAAAATATATAACTTACATGTACCTCATTAATGTTGATATTTTTGAAGAAAAAAAAAGTCCTATTTTTTTTCTACATTGGTATGTGCATTAATTCTGTATTGTTTGGACAACAGTCGAAAGTATTGTTTTGGTATTTTTAAGTGAAGTTGCTTTAACTGCCATGTTTGATTTTCTGCAGACGTCAGACAAATCAATATATAATACCACAACATGGATACTAACAGAACTGTTTTTTTTTTATTCAAGTAAGAAAAAGTGGGTCATGTGTTTTTTTGTTTGACTAAAAAGAAAAGAAAACTGGGTAATTAAAATATTAAGTCTGTACAAATAAAGTTTTTTTTTTGATGGGAATACTGAAAAAATGGACATGATTTTTTTTGCTTAACTTGCAAAAATATTGCAGCTGCTTCTCATTTGTCAGTAGTTTAATTTTTATCATCAGCAGTGTTTGAGCAATGTGTTGACAGTTTTATTCATTTGAAATGAAATGAATGTGAAGGTAAAAAATATAGGTGTTATTTAACAGGTATTTAAGACATCCAGCACTGGGTTTCAGTAAATGAGAAATCTGAAATTGTTGCAAAATTGTTCTGAATCGACCATGTTTTGGTAGTGTGGAGTGAAGAAATACAGGAAGAAACCACATTGTACTTGTCAAATAACAGATTAAACTATTTACCAACCAGTGTCAGGAGCCTGTGATTTGTGTTTCAGCAACTTAAGTACTGTTCTTGCACAGAAGTGTATTTTTGTCTGTATATCATGTTTATTTTGTTTAAATTGTGACTAAACAGTGTTTAATTTTCAATTTCAAATACCATAGCTAACGAGCCTTCAAATTTCATAGTGGCAGCTGGCAGTGCTCCATTGAAATTACTGTAATTGATTTATGCCAACAATGTATTGCCATCGAAAAAATATATATATTATGCAGTATGCACATTTTCTTGCAATTGCCATTATCACAGTTTCATAGGAAAATGATTTAGTAGTGGTAATTAAGTACCACTGTAAATTTGTCTGACTTCCAAGAACTGGGTAAGAAACATGGTTTCATACAGAAGGGTAGCTGGAGGACCAACTCCCCACCATGGCTTAAACAATGGGGGATAGCTCTGCCCCCTTCAGTCTACTAAGCAATGTTTTGAAAATAATGTTTTAAAGAGTGAACTTTAAAATAATAATAATCATACCAGCTTAAAATGAACATGGGTAATGAGCATGAAACAAGATTTCATCAATCAAAATATGTTTTGTCAAAGATGTCCAGGCCACCACATTTGTCCAAATTTCGTTTCTATTTCATTTTATTTCACTGCATTAATAAGAAATGAAAATGATATAATTACTAATATTGTCACTTGTTTGCTATCATATAGGAAAAAACAACATTCACCATGGATAACAAAACCACAAAACGAAACAAATTTCATCGGTTACTTTCACTTCCGGTTTTAAACGGAAATAACCCAGAGCAACCCAAAATGGTACGATCATTTTCACAGAGCCACTCATCTACTGAATGATAATTGATATAAATAAAAGACACGTGGTATCCCATTTGATTTACCACCAATCAAAACACAGTTTAAAAAAACTACTGAATATTAATTAGATGACCACTCTATCTATGTCATATTTTTAAGATGGTGAAATTAAAAGCATATGTGTGGACTAATTTCAAAATCGTGTATTCGTCTATGATTTCACTAAATTAAGAAGTGACACAATTTTAGATACATCTCTTCGTACCATGGCATCTCTAAAGTTTTTGTTTGTGACACAGTCTATTCTGCATTACCAAAAATAGCATGTTATACAATAAACACCGTCAGGCAACTGTTACATGGTTGGCGATTTTGTTTTATTTGGCAATGTTCATGTGTTCGATTAGTATAGAATTAGACGTTCTTCAGATAATGCTGGTGTCAAATATGTTTGGAGTGTTTTAATATAAAAATATATATGAAAATAATGGGAAACGGGCGACCACTCATCTACATCCCTGGCATGCTTACTGAGCTCAAGAAACAGTGGCTAAAACTTGTAAAAGCATGGATGATCACACACATACAGTCACTGTGTAAACACACTATTCAGCTGCATGTGAATATTTGTGATGTGGGTTTCATCTTCTCATCCAATCAATCTACCCCTTAAATCTTAATAAATTTTGGAAATAAATGTACTGTTAATTATTTGAGGAAGTCATGTAGCTGAAATTCATGTCGACTTTTGATAATTTGGATATAAGAAAATGAAGATTTCTGCTGGTAAATTATCGCTATAAGATTCTCGGAAAACACATCTACACATTCTTACGTAAAAACATTTCTGGGGAAGGGCCTCCAGACCCACCACTATGGCTGCCTCAGAGGTATTTCACAATTATCAACATTTTCCCATTTGTACAAAGAGATGAGTAATAAGTTTCAGAACTCTTACCACTCCACCATTAGATGCACTGATTTTCCATTTCAGATTTTCGCCTTTTTCATTTCAGAATTTAAGGCACTCTGTTTTTTCCATTTCAGTAAATTTTATCATTTTGTTGAAACTTGTTTAATACACAATTGCATCGAGTTCAGTAATTCTTGTTTTTTGCTAAAATCTCCGAATATAATTAGAATCTACCACGTATAAAAATCACTTTAATTGTATCATTTATTTACCAAACATGAAAACAAATTTTCATTTTAAATAATGATGAATATTATAATAATAATTAAATTAACCCAAAATATGTAATAAATCTTTAACTCGTGTAACTGTCAGAGAATTTGAGCAAATTTTTAAAAAAATTTTAAATGTCCGATTTTCTCCATTAAATCAGTGGAAGTAAGTATATGAACCAAATAACTGATGATGGTCTGTGCGCCAAACTAATTTGGCATAACACATACAGATATCAGTGTTGTCAAGTATCAACCATTTTTATGTTTCCAGTGATGCTGGAAAATCTGTTTAATTAATAAACTGCACTATTTGGAGACAAGTAATAATGTTTTCTGAGAAAATCAGGAATTCTGTTTTAGATAAGTTTTTCTGCAATTCCATCCGCATTTCCATTATTACAGAAAATCGGTGCCTCTATAGCACCCCAAATCAATATGCATAAAATGTACATCTTTGCAAGATTTCATTCAACATTTTAATTGAAATTTGTATGCTAACCTCTCCATTTAAAACCAGCAATCCATTTCCCATCAACAAAATCATTTCAGTTGAAACAAATTTAATTTGAGAGTAGCAGTTTTGCTGATTTTCACATTTTACTGGATGAAACTGAATGACTAAAGGAGAGCTTAGAAACACTTGCCACTTACCATTTGTAGTTCAGTATCGGGCAAATGGGAGCAATCACTCTTCTGAATTGAACAGGACTGAAATGGATGGTTTTTGGCATGTAAACAGAGAAATAATGTGTTCATAAAGGTACCTCAGGGAAAGAAATAATTAGTTTTGATTTAGTATCAAACTTTTCTGCCACACAACTTAATAAACAGAATTGAAACAACACATAGTAACATACAACCTAAATGTAGCAGGGTTTTTGCCAAAGGGTAAAATGGCTAAAATTCTATAGCCGTAAATTTTCTGAGGGTATGACTTTTAAAAGAGGTTCTTGGTGGGAACACCGCTAACACGTCAATGTGGTCTAGAATTAATTTCCGAGCCTTTAAAATTAAAACATTTCTGGGGGAGTACCACCAGACCCCACTCCCCACCCCTTCTGCGAACCCTCAAATTATTTTTTTGGCAAAAACCCTGCATAGGTGTTATAGTTATTGTGATGGTTTTTATTGTTTAATTTAGCCCAGTTTTTTCAATACACACAAGCTGCATTGACTCAGTTTCACAAAGAACTTTTAATTGTCACTGAAAGTTAAAACAAATATTGGACAAAATGACTGAATAATTAACTTTGTGATTGTCATATCTTCAAAAATGATAAATATGAACTGGATAGTGTTTGTTACTGGCCACTTATTTCTAGACCTGATACCTGACAGAAACTACTGACAAATCATGATAACGTACCTGAATGATACTATTTTCTATAACACAGTTATTACAAATCTGTAAGCACCCTTACATTATGGCACCTGGATGATACTATTTTCCATAACACAGTTATTACAAATCTGTAAGCACCCTTACATTATGGCACCTGGATGATACCATTTTCCATAACACAGTTATTACAAATCTGTAAGCACCCTTATATTATGGCACTAATCTAACTGCTGAAATAGCTCTGTTTTTTTCGTTGAACTTTGCTAAAAAGTTTCAGAGTTGCTAATAGTACATTAGTAGTGAGAAGGCAAAGTAGCCATAATATTTTGTAAGAGAAAAAAAAAATCTACATGTCTGAGTGACAGCAACACCTACAAGTCGTATGCCTACTAGTACTATACAAAAACATGTCTCACATGATACATGTTTATTGTATCACACAGTGAATCATACGCTGATTTTGGTATTGCAGAATAGCTTATGTCCACCTTTGTTCAGTTTTGTATTAATACAAACAAAACCCAAATTACTAGCTTGTTAGAGAAGCATCTAAAAAGTTGTCTCTTGTTGATTTAATATCATTACAGTTAATCATAGCCATAAAATTTTTTATGCTCAATCCTTTGCTTTTAATTTAACACTGCACAAATCCAAACACCATATCATTGTCCTGGAATTAATATTTAGTAGTTTTAATACAGTATGTTTTGCTTGGTTAAATATCTCACTTTTCTTTTCGTTTGTTTTGAAATCAGAAGCACTTAAAAATGCATCATTTTTTGTCATATTCTACCAGAATCAATTTGGTCCATATATCAAAGGAATCCATGAGAATACAATGTCTTCAAACATAGCTTAATTAATTTAGAATTTGATGCTAATAATTTAAATAAATGTGTATGGTATAATAATAATTATATACATACATATATGGACATGGATATTATTCGTTATAAAGATTTTTCTGATGTATATTAGCAGAATGAAAAATATTTGAAAGCACAAATTTGAAGATTGATTTTATGGGAATCTTAATTGGATTCATGTGGTTTTCATTTATGAAAATATTAAGAAAATTCTTTGCAGTTCTGGCATCTTCAGAGATTTGCTGATTATGAACATTTCTTTGATGCATTGATTACCCAAAATGGATAGAGATCTTTAAATGTTTTGCAGGTTTAATTGGTGTTGGAGTGATCATTAATATGAGCGTTCGTGTTTTCAAATAAAAATTATTTTTTTTGTTTTTAAATTATTTTAATATTTAATAAACCAAGAACAATCTTAACTAATAATCTCACTCTCCAAAAAAGAGCATTAAAACAAAACATTAACTAAATATATTTTGTATTCGGTGATAAAGTTTCAGTAATTTTTATAGAATTACATGTAAGAAATTTTCAAAGAAAGGATTCTTTAACAACACCCCATCATATTTTTCAATTTGAAGTCTCATGCCTAATGACAATAAGATTATGATTATTATTTTATTGATAGTAGTACAAGTTGTAGTAATATTAAATAATTATATATATATATATTTAGTGGATGTCTGAGCTGCTTCTTGATTCACATTTACCATTTAAATAAAACTCCCAATTTTTCTTCTTCTTCTTCTTCTTATTATTATTATTATTGATGGTAGTAGTAGAAATATTATTTGTTATATAAAACTAGAGGATGTCTGCTGTTACTTCATTCACATAGATCTAGCATTAAAAACAAAATTCTCCATATACTTCTAGAAAGAGAGAAATAACTTTTTCTTTTATCAGTCCTAGATTAGTGCCTATATATTTATGTGCATGTCATGTGTACATATATATACTATGATACTAATTCATTCTTTTTGTGTGTAAAAAATTTATTTTGACTAAAGTGTCAAAACACGTATCACTGGGATATTGTACAATTCATAATATTGTACATCCTATGCAGTTGTTTTATGTTCGGTTGACCTAGTAAAATGTAATTGGGTTATAAATTACTGTCATGTACCTTATTTTTTATGATTTCAATTAACTGTCCACATGGTAGACCCACGCTGATGAGTATGTTAAGATTACAGGGTTTTTTCTTCAGTAATTAACCATTTCCATCAGATACAGTAATGATAAATCCTTTTTAATATAGATCTGCCAGCACATTTTTAACTGTGATGTGACATTTAGTAATTAAAGGCATTTAGTAATTATGATGAATATTAATTATTGTGCCTGCAGAAAACCAGTAACTGCAGATTATTTTGATGTTTTCAACAAATCCATAACATTGTTGTGACTTAAAATTTGCCTGATTTGAACCAGCTTCTGTCATCTGAGCATATCGATTTGAATCAACCAAGCTTAACGATACAAATAAGCTTAGTTATTATATCAAAATTAATATTAAGATAGAATGCTGAGATTCCAGACCACATACATGTGTATATCTGACACTGTATGTTTTGAAATAAGCAATTTTATATATATATATATATCTGAGTTGCACCAACAAATATATAAAGTATAGGTTTCATGATGAAAATCAAACAAAGCAGGAGTCAAATTTCACCAAGGCATTTAGGCATTTGGTATCTCCCTGTGCTGCAGTGCCCTCTCAATTTTACTTCTAATGAAGGCAAATATTGCTGTGTCCTTTTTTCCAGCTTGCCTCATAGAAAACACACATTTTCCGTTATGCCCCTGAAGTGACTTCAAAATTGCCTTGGTGCCCTCTTTTTTCCTAGGAATCCAGGGAAATAATTGCTTTGCCCCCAACGACTGCAGTTCAACCCCTGCTCATCCACAACAAAACATTATATAAAAATAATATTGAATCCCCAATAAATGCAACAACATTTCTTGTATTACATGTAATATTTGCTGAAAAGTTGCATAGTCTTGGTGTGATGACAGGATGTACCATTAAATATTATGCTCAGCTATCGAAAGGAAGGATGAAATTGTTTTGTGTCGTTCTCGTATTAGCCATACGTATTTAACTCATGTTTTTCATTTGAAAAGGGATCATCCACCTCACTGTGAGCACTGTCAGTGTATATTG
>JAULBS010012736.1:0-11066 GCA_032355785.1 Symmetromphalus regularis | reverse complement strand
ATATGAATGTTATGATGGAAAATATACAAAAGATACTCAATGACTCGAATAATCAGTGGCGGATCTAGGGGTCAGGGACCCGAGCCCTCTAAAGTTTGCGATTTAAATAACATTTATTATTATTTTATCTTTTATTATTATTTTTTTTTTTAACATTAAAAAATCCCAGAAATCGGCATCATATTATTGGGCCGCACCTAAATGGATTATCTGGATCCACCACTGATACTGATTGAACTTTGAGGCGATTCAAACCAAAGCAATACAGCAGCAGTGTGTTTTAAACATCAGTCATGTCAACGGACTCTTATTTTGAATACTTTGTTTTTTGATGTACATCATATTTCGATTTCAATACTTAGTCAACTGTTTGTATTTTAACACATTTAACATTAAATATATTCTCTAAACAATGTTTTTTCTTTTTTTCTTTTTAATGTCACACACTGAACCATAACCAAAACAATATATAAATGAGTTAAAATATAATTGAATCTGTCGTTTCTGTCACCCTAAAGGCTTCAGTGCAAATTTAAAGAATTTTCTTTTAGACAAAACAACACATGCCATCTGCAAAGGAAATGCAAGCAATTCGGCAAACCATTTTGGGAACGTTTTAAATCCATTTGCCTCACTTTCATTAAAAAAAATTCTTGGAGACAGCTGGGTTTCTTTTTTTTTAATGATAGGAGGTCTACTTAACCTGGTTTTTGATGCACGTATCAAGGGCGATTGCAAGAATTTTGGAAGGGTAGGGTGACAATTTTTTCTTACATGTTTTTTTTAATATTAGAAGGAGTGGGGGATCCTAAGTAAGTTATGGCCAGATTATAATGGGATAAAATAAATTCTATTGGACATTCCTCTTAAATCCGCTGAATTCTCTCTGACGTGCTTGCGAAGAAAGCTCAACTGAAAACAAAGTAGTTCTGAAAGCCGTACTACGTCACAAGAAGGGATGTGGCATTTTCAGCTGCCTGTTAACAATTTGGTCATTTCCTTAACTGATTTTGGGGATACGTTTAACGGAAATGAGCACTTAGTGGTGAAATCATCAACACACGAACACGTAATTCTATCGTTTAATTTCCCACAGGTCTGCTTCTTGAATTAACTGCCCTTATCCATCAAGAACTCCGCAGGGTGGCGCTTCGTCTGGCCTGACTGACCCAAAGAAGCACATCCGCCAACGTTTGATGGCCGGCCTACGTGACATGTTATAGACCATTTAGAACTTGTCAATCACCTTTGAAGTGACATGATGCCACACAGGATATCGTTATTGGTTGCACTACAGCAAATCAGTTGCCTCCAGGTCATATTTAGAGGTATAGCGATGATTTATGTGGAGTAGTAATATGAATTGCTATTCAGAATGGTATAATGTAGCAGTGACCTTTGTTTCACGTTCTGTTCTTTTGATGTTTCTTTTCTTTTCACAAAAAAAAAAGAAGAAAAAAAGATTGTGTGTGTCACTGGTTAAAATAGTGGCCACAGTACTTTCCTTTGAGATTTTCTATAGGTTTCTTTCTTGGTTCACATTGAATTAAAGATGCACAATCAAAATTACAAATGCCATAATAATTATTATTTTGCTATTTTTAGATAATAAAGATTTTACTCCAATGCATCCTTAAAAGTTTGAAGAATACGTATTTAATACTAAAGATGGTGACAGGCTTTATTATTATTTATTTTTTACTCTGCGCATCTCTAACAGTATTAATAATGTTTTTTTGCTGGAATACGCCCCCCCCCCCCCGAAACCGCCTTTATCTAAATCCCTATAATAAACCACATCTTTTTAAAACTTTAAATCCTGATAATCGGCTAAATAACAGACTCCAGTGAACCTACAGTTAGCCTGTATGCAACGTCAAATAAATGTTTAAAAATAAAAAATTATTTGACAGTGAGTCTTGCGCCCATTTAAGCAAGTCTTAAGTGATCTTAAAACTTCAAAGAAGTGAAATAACTCATGTTACATTAATTGGACTTTACGTTCACCAACTTTCTCATTTATTTTTCATCATAGTATTTTTAAAGACGGAAAAGAGCAGAAATCATAAAAGCTCCAATTGGATTTAGCCATTTGATCTGAATAAACATTTAAACAGTTTCTACAAAAATAAAGTCTGGTGGAAACTGACAAATGGAAACAGTTATAACAGAAATTGTACAGAGCCAGTGCTTTAATTAGCGACGCGATCTGACCATTTGTGTCATTTCCGTTAAGAAACTACATTTAAAACTCATTCACGTGATTTGAATTACAAAATTTATTTTTCAAATTTGTTTTGTAAACTCGTTAAGCAAAGGAAAGAAAGGATTTCGTTTAGCGATGCCCCAGCTCATTGTTTTATGTATCGACTATTAGATTTCAAGGCACAAAATAACTGGTGTCGCATCGCAATTTGCGATGGAAAAAAAAAGGAACTGCGAGTCAAAATTATCTGTTCAAAGCAAAATGCGAAACACCGCTTCCTGATACACATCTGTCGATGTCAAAGCATCTCGCACACATATTCCGATGTATAATCCCATGATGCCAATGAATTGATGACACTGCACAGTTAAGAGTTCAATAATGTACTCTCACAAAGCTTGTTAGAAGTGACCCGCGAATTGTTTGAAATTATTGCTACACATTTTACCAAAATTGCTAATAATTTTTTAACATTGGTTAGCAATTTGCTAGTTAAGCGGAAACATTTATTTTGTGCCTTGGATTTAGGTCTTCAAGGGAAACCCGTTATCGTTACACAGTCTGTTCTTTCCGATTAACAATAAGGGATCTGTTATTTAAATTTCCCCACATATAGGTTCACCCTTGTTTACCAAATACAGTTTTTACAAATAAACATTATTGTGACGTCATTTTATTGTTCTATTATGTCGAAGGTAAGGGGATTATGTCAGAAAAATAATAACTAAATAATTACTAACATACATAAATGTGCATTCCATTGCTTTGGAAATCGAGTGCAAAAATACAGGATTCGCCCCTGATTACTGCTGTTATTACTGAGTTCCGGATCACATTCTACAAATGTGATTGCATTCTACAAAAGAAGAAGACAGCTAATTATTTTGTTGACTTGGGCGGAAGATATCGTTGATTCGTGCAATTTGTGTAGATCTTTACTGTGTGTTACTGGCCTTCATAGTAGCGCATGTGGTTTAATTTAGCGTTCACGGATGATGTAGAATGTGACTTTGAAATGGCCGGTTAACACCAAACAGCACAGCCGGACATTCGCATGACCACCCTAAGACCACGAGATGACCACACGTACGTTTGTTTTAGCATGTACTGAGTGTACATGTCGCTTTGATGGTAGTTGTGTTCATTATTTAGACAAGATGTTGTGTTCAGCGCCAGTGCTTATAAAACTTTCTTCTTTTTTTATTTCGTTCGCTTTTTGATTCAGGATCAGCTCTGCCAATGAACGATACCTCTGTTGTTGACCTTTAGTATCGTACAACTTCTTCTGGAGTTTGTAGTTGTCAAGGTAGTGTTACTCAGCTCCTGTAGGTTTTTAATGTTATGAATGGCAACTTTTCTGCGTCTTCGCAGGCACACTGTTATATATGCATTCTCCCACAGATAGATTAACCCAGGTTTACCAAATACAGAGTTTCTGCAAATAAACATTACTGTGACGTCATTTTATTGTTCTATGATGTCGGAGGGAATGGGATTATGCCAGAAAAATAATAAATAAATAAAATAAGGCACACTAGAGACGCTACTGGCCGTTACATTGTATACATCTATGGGCTGGTTAAGCTTGACGTGCTCAGTGTTGCCGTAAACATCTGATGTCCCATTGAAATTACCACAGTACAAATAATTTGTTTCTCATCGTACTAATGTTTGTAGTAGCTCAAAATTCATTTCGCTTCAAGCAACAATGGTATTTGTATGTGAAACAAGGTCACTGGTGAGTGCGACCAGTTCTTTTAGTGGAAAGTTCGATGGCGTCAGTTTAAACTTTTGCCATTCCATACTGACCATCTGTGAATTGCAAGCAATTAGCTAGGTTTAAGAAACACAAACTGAAGTTTACAACCAAGTGCCAACAAACTGGAGAATATTCGGTTTCTGGCGTTTAAATTCTATATATTTCATCATGGTCAGTTTTGTTTACCGTAGAAAGCGACAGACGGCACCTCGCCACTAATTGCGACTTCTTGACAGGAACACTGACGTTTGCGTGAGATTGCGCGTGTCGTGACGTCAACTCATTGTTGATAGAAACGTGTCTAAACGCATGACAGGTCACTGGTTTCTGACAGTGACAGAACAAACATAGATTTTGAAAATTATTGTTTCAAACAGAATTGTTGGTAATAGGAGCTTATACAGTGAGACCATGATGTAGACTTTCTAAAAGGACTTTTTGGTTTAAAACAAGCATTAATATTCAGGAAAGAAGTATTTCGTCTAATTATAGAGTTCATCATCAACCAATAACTTTGCATATCTGAGGTGCAAGGGATCATGAGACTGACCTCACTCATTTGACGCTTTGGATATGTTCATGTCAGTTAGTGCCATGAGTGGAAAACCAAGATGCGTAGTGCGTGCTGTCCTGTGTAGGAAAACTGCAGAGATCATTGCTTTTTGAAGAGTAACCTATGTGGTGGAAACGTGTTTCTGCTGCATGTCATGCAAATAATGTTGGGTTTGTTTCACAACCAAAAACCATTGATTAAGCAATGTATTACACTAACATCTCGGTTCATCAACGTTACACACCGTTTGGATATGGAAAAAATTTAAGTACTCACTAAATAGTTATATTATGGACTGGATTTCCAGCGATTTCCTTCTAAATCTACTTTTCATTTATGTTATCTGTATGATATATATGTACTTCTATATCGTTTATTTGTGATTTTGTCTTGACTTGAAGGAGTGTTTTGTAAAAAAAATTAGTGAGTTTATGGATATAAAGAACCAGGTTATGTATTGTAGTATCCAAGATGGCGGACATCTACTATAATAATTTTTGTGGTGGTGCGATAGCACTAATGTTACCTGTTTCAATTATATATAGGTAATGTGGTTAAATGATCTTTCTTTCTTTTTTCTTTGTCTTCTTATGGTAATGATATATATCTACATTTATGTTGTTAAATAGTTTTGTCTTGATTTGAAGGAATCTTTTGTAATTAATTATAACGAATTTAATTGGATATAAAGAACTGGTCATTTTCTGTTCTGTTGCTTGGAATATTGTATCCAAAAGAGCTGACAGAACTTTGAAGAACATATGCAATGCACTGTATACCGTACGGACACACGGACAAAACGTAACCAGTCCTCTGGCCTTCGTTACAGTTCTGAGATTTATTGTAAATACTTGTTTATTCTTGTATGTATATTGATGATTTTGTATTTTGTATATATATTTACATAATGGTTATTTTAAGGTGTTGTGATTTAAAGGTTTCATAAGTCAAAATGTTTATTGTTATATTTAGTTTATTATTTTTGTATTTAATATATATATTTGTTTACTGTAATGTCGTTTATTCATAATTTTAAGTTTATGATTTAAAAGTGTGTTTTATAAGTTACAAATTCTGCTCAATTTCTTTGTTTTTTTAATAGAAATTGTTATGCATATTATGTTAAAAGTAATCATGTATTTAATATATTTTTAAAATATATTACTTTAAATATTTTTTATATTTTTTGTTTTGTTTTATTTTGGTTTGGTAACTAGTGCAGGAGCGGATACATAAATTTTGGTAGAAAGGTCAACATATTTTAAAATAACTTAAAATGGGGCGGGGGTGGGTGGTGTCAGAGTTGTATATGAAAAAAAAAAATTATAAAGAGAAAAAAAATTATGGGTTTGATTTTTATACATGGTTTCAGAAAATATGCAGAACAAAGAATATTGTGACTGCGCATGACAGCTCGTGTCTTCACTAGTCTAGCAACCCATGAAATTCACCGCGGCAATCGGCAATGTTGTGGAGATTGCCGCGGAGATTTTCATTCTTCGCGGCACCTTTTTTGCCACGGACTAAAACATTTTTCCAGGTTTATTTTTTTCTTATTATTAAAAATACAGTATACTTTACGCTAAAATTGCCGTGGACACTATTTCGCCACAGCATTTATTTTTCCATGGACATTTTCTTAATTGCAGGGGTTGCTAGTTCAGCACGTCTGTGTCTTGGATCTGTTTCTGTAGCGAGGTTGTCTTCTAAAATCATCGCGGCACGGTGCCAGCAGACGACCTGCCGGTTTCTTCACGAACTTCAGCAGTTTGTTTACTTTTGTCAAGGCACAGTAGAATTAAACATGGAAATTGTTTTAGAATGGTGTTGTCAAGTAGCGCTCATTTCACAAACAGCGGGTAGCACGGCAGGGAAACACCGAAATCCCATCACATGGATTTTAACCACTATCAGTTACGCAAGGTGTCAAACAATCCTGGAGCGAGGTGTCAAACAACTAAAGGTGGCATATGGCTAAGACATACCCAATAGATAGAATCTCTACCGAGCACGTGTCGCGTTCCACGCTGTCCAAGTTACAAAATAGAAGAACAATTCTTTGTAACGTTAGTAACTGTTGAAAGGTATTCTTCATATCAGTTCCAAAACTAAATGACTTAACCGTTATCGTCATTAAAATTGTATCTTGACAAAGACAAAGTACAAAGGAAGAATAGACAAAATTGAGAGAAGCTGTATTCATGAATCATTGGAGAAACAAAATGATGACATTAGGTGTTTGCGAAAGCCATTCTTTACCGGCCCCGATGGCGCAGTAGTTAAGCTATCGGTTTCGTGGCTAGTATGTACTGGGATCAAATCTCAGTCGAGGCATGAGATTTTTAATTTCGATAACGGTTCCAACTGAAATTGAGTGCTCGGCAAGGCTCAATGGGTAGGTTTATACCACTTGCACGGACCAATGATGCACTACTGGTTTATCAAAGGCCGTGGTATGTGTTATCATGTCTGTGGGATATTGCATATAAAAGATCCCTTGCGACTTATCGATAAGAGTAGCCGCATTAGTGTGTCGGGAGCGGGTTACATGTCTTCTACTAACAGTGACATCTGTCCTGGACAAACGGCACATGAAGTTGAGCCGTGTGCCCAGAACAGCGTGCTTGAACCTCAGATGGATATAAGCACGAAAATAAAAATACAACCAACCAAACCATTCTTTATAATTATTTCCAATTTTCTTCTCACACGTCTAACAAAAAAACCCAAAACATCTTCGTTTTGAAAGATAAAACCATGAATAGCCAAATCTGATAGCTCTTGGATCCGATTAGTGGAATGTTAGTCAGGGGCTGTGGGAAATTATTCATTCTATTACCAAATAAAACACTAGCCCAAGCTTTCTCAAACAAGTTTTAAACACTGGGTACATTAAACGTTTTTGTAAATATGGTACGGACTTCATTATGAGTACTTTACATGTAAAGCAAAAATATACAGACCCTTGGCTTTAGAGATTTTGGAACAACACTTTATTTTAAAATATCGTTTCGTGTAGAACCCTTAAGTTCTGTGTGTTTACACTCGACTTACATTCACACCTGTTTTAATAACACCAACACACAAAAGTTGTTTTTATTACATTTTAGTTTTCCGACAAAACTGGACAAATGACCACAAACAAATACACAAGCAGGTACTCGCGAAAGGCGAACTTCAAAACATTCTCTTTCATCCTAACCAAATATAATTGTCTAACTGATTATTAAAAACTTGTCATTCGTGTGGAACATCCATCCTAAGTCTGTATTTAATCCCCAGGGAAGTTTGTCTACCCACAATAGTTCAAACACCCAAACCTTTCAAAACCAAGCAAACAGCCTCTGGGTCGGTGGATGTTCTCAACGAGCATTAGTAAAGAGGGACGTTTTGTTAAAGCAAACTCTTCACAGTTAATTAGCCCTTTTTTCTCACCTAGGAAGTATAAACAATTCTTTTATGTGTTTGTTCCCGTTTTTGTGATCTTGTGAAAACAGCAGTATCTTAAATTCAATCCCCCACTGTTTAATAGGCGGTGGTGGTAGCGGTATAAGGTTTTGTGGTTTTTCACGGGGTTATTAAAGACCTGTTTCTTGTGGTCACATAGGACAAAACTCGAGGGTTAAGGCATAGCAACACAGTTGGTCATTCAAGATTTAATATAGTCTGAACAGTAAAGCATTCCTTCACTGTCATTTTGTGAGAATCATGGGCGTAAATCCTAGAGGGTACGAGGAGGGGAGGGGGGTGCACACATACACCATTTTTGGACGGGGAATGTCTATATGATTATCCCCCCCACCCCCACGTTTTTGCTTCGAAAAATTGAAATTAAAATGCCTAAATAATCTTTACCAGTATTTCTCTTTATTGTATCAATGTGGTCTTAGCGCAAATATACCGAAGTTTACAGGGGGTCTATAATGGCGTCAATCCTGAGGGGATGGGGAGAGGAACACGTCCTCCACATTTGGACAGGGAGTAGCTCCGTAGGCCCCCTCCCCACACACACTTTGTGGACGGGGAATGATCCGTCCCTCGCAACATTCCAGGAAGTGATTTTCGCCCTTTGTGAGAATACCGTATTACATAGAATATAGTTGCTTTTCATGTCAGTGTCACATTTCCTAGACAATTCAAGTGACATTTTAAGATAGTTATGACACCTAAACTAACAAATTATGTCACATATTGGCAATACCAGGTATTTGCGAAATATGAGCATATCTACTCTGGCGATGAACAAAGCTGATCTTTCTTAAACATATGTTGATGCATGAGCTGACTTAATGTCAATGACCAGTCTTCTATACTGTCAAAATCCATATATGTAACGATTACTTTGTTTAAAGTCACCTTTTGAAAATATTTCATGTCTCCATTTTAAGATATCAGCAAAAGCAGATGTTTACAGATTTGTTTATGGATCCTTTAAACTTTGCATTATACAGATATATAGTTTTGAATAGGAAAGCTCTTGTTGATATGGCCTCTTAAAATAAATCGTCGCAGTTACTATTCAATTCAATACAGATAATCAATTGACCGGGACACAATACAGACCTAGGGGTGGATGTGGGGTACAATGTACGATAGACAATAATTTTACAGTGTAAAAATATAGAGGAAACGGTTTTTTCTGAGGGTGGGTGACAGGCCCGGACGGGGGTGGGTGGGTCTGTTACTATGGGCCTATGATTTTGAGGGTGCCTACTACACCTGTCATTTAGCACTGATTACAAAAATACTTAATGAGCAGTTTGAAATAGGGACCTATATTTTCATCTGGCCCAGGCCTTTTGCAATCTTTGCACAGGCCTGAAGGTAGCACGTGCTCCTAATTCTTCTATCCTGATCCACCCCTGTAATACACGTACTTCATTTAACTGTCATAACTGTCAGAACATAGGTACACAGGAACATAAACAAAACACAAGATCAATGAAAGGTGTCTATATATTTACACCATATAACAAAACGTGTACACAACTTAACGCAATAGTTAATCCTTATTATACTGGAGTAGTCATATGTGTTAGTAGTTTGTGTCAGCAAGTGTTCCAGTCAACGATATTCAATTAACATTACTAACATGTAACAACTATTATTAGTATCAAAATAAACTCTTAAATCATTAACACAAAGAAACACAGACATTAAAACATAATAGAATCATCTTTCAAATTAAACAAGATATCAAAAGACTTGACAATGTTCTAGACCTATTAATGTACATACAGCTATTACATTATTATTTTATCTAGGTAGCATGGAATGTCTGTGTATTCACACACACCACCTGCGACATAATTTGTACTACCATTCAATTATTCATGTAACACTTTCTGGAGCGGTGAGAAACCTAATGAGTATACAGAACGGGTTTGATTCTGTTTATTCTCACACCTCATTCAAAAGCTTTACTCTTAAACAGCTTTTAGCACACTTGGATAAAATTCATAAATGACTGATGACTCATAACTTGATTATTCAAAATGCCACAAGTCATTTGATTGCGGAATTCAGTCAATGCATGTGAAAAAAGACAAGTGTTGTAAAAAAAATACATATGCACGTATTATTATAATAGGCTCATGAATAGGACATTGTCTTAATCCAAGATAGCAATAGCTTCAGGCATCACGTTGTGAGATGTCGTATCTGCAAAATGTTATTTAGATTTTGTTTTTTTATAGCTACTTGTATTAGTATGGCCGAGGGGATGGAAGGCGGAATCAAAACGTAGCATATAGTCTCAGTATCATTCAGTCCTAACCTGACCAGTTTTTAAATGTCTGTGTTGAAAGAACATCATTCCTGACTAGAATGCTGACTTCGGTTATGAAGCGTCAGCAAATAAGAACACATTCGTTTTGTTTTCAAGTCATCGCGAACCTTGGTGTCAAGGTCAAAAAGATGTTCATCAGTGTCCTCGGGAATATAGTTCCTGACGTATTCAGCAGTTTTTGTGACGTATTCCACATTGCTTCCCGCGTCTCCTTTGGCCGCAACGATCTGTTTTGACATTTGAGGGATGTCAGCATGTCCTAGATAATACTCGTTATCTTCAGTAGCGGTGTACACCAAGACAGGCACGCATTTGTTTTTGTCCCGAGGATAGAAGGTCGTTATGAGAGACGTATAGCCGCCATTCTTAGTCTCGCGGTTAGTAAGATGGGCTAGTGCCTTGGTTACCTGTTCTTTTCCGTTTACCTGGAAGGCCACTCCCCATACAATACCCTGTAATGCATGTAACATAAATATTGCAATTGAAATGTATGCACATGTATTTAATAAAAACACAATCTGACATCATTCCAAACACTTATTAATACAGTCACGTAAACTGAGTGGAACAAAAACAGTATTTCAGTATAACAGGATATGATCTACATATATTAATCATGTAATATACCAAGATTTTTTATAAGTGTAGACCAGTAACGGAACCGGGGGTCCAGACCACCCCGTTTTTCTCGATTTTATTTAAAAACCATTTTCCGAGTGGAAGGACGTGAAAATTAACAATATTTTCTCCTTTTTTGTTC
>JAULBS010012725.1:0-11067 GCA_032355785.1 Symmetromphalus regularis | reverse complement strand
TATACATCTCAGCAAAAGTTAAGCTCCACCACTTTTCTTTTGTTTTCACTCTGCACCCAAAATATCCTACAAATGTTCGATAGGGTTAAGATTCTCTGCAAATGTTGGAACACTGGCCACGTTCTGTGTGGTCTGGCATTATCGTCCATGAATATGGGACGCGTGGCAAGTGCATGGTTATCAAAATGTGGAATAACTTAGGTATCCAAAATGTGTGTTTGTTAAATTGGTCCATTGAGGTTTCCAATAAACACTACCAGGTCCAGCTTACAATCGTAGGAAACGCATGAAATAATTATGAAAAAGTATTCTTCATGGATGTTGTGCTGTGCTGGTCAAATGCAGTTCCCCTGTGTCTCCATATTCACGTTCTGCCATCAATCGTATTCAACAGCAATCGGCTTTCCTCGGATCAGAAGATAGAACCATCCCTTACTTGGAAAACACTGTTTTAACAGCTGTTCACACACACGCACGTATGTATTTACTCAAAAGTTTGATTTGCCCCCTAGTACCTTTCAGGCTTGGTGTTATCACCGTTTTAACAGTTACGAGTTTGCCTATACATTCATCAAGGGTTTCTTTAAGTAGATATGTTTTAACAACACACTGTTTTTGGCTTTATTTCAATGAGTTTGTCATTTGTTAATTCACACTCGAAGAACCGTTATCTCTTTCATATTGTATCTCCGTACAAAAAAAGAGTAAAAGAGATATTTTGATAAATCCTAATTACTAGATCATTAAAATCATTTATTCTGTAAGGATACAAACAACACATACACATAATACAAATCAAAATGTGATATACAACCAAAAAGAATTCTTATTTGCACGGACAAGCGTAATTTAATTTAATCGAAAACAATTACATTAATTGAAAAACAGTAAGGTTGGAGCATGTGTTAAAATTTAATATTCTACACGTTTGTATACTAATGACATTTAACACCTGTACATAAGCATACTTTTTCTATGATCAGAAATATGATAGCCAATCCAATGCCAGCAGCCGACAGAATAAAGGCGCCGCTGACGTCAGTGATCTTGATTGTCCTCACTGACTGAAGACTAAGGTGGTCATAATGATCACACGGTTCTTCAAACCATTTCTTCATTCGGTTTATTAGCAGACCGTTGTCGCTTAATATTGACAACCTGTAGGGAAATAACATACTAGTAACATCTCATTAGGCAACTGTTAAAATATATCAGATATCACATATCGTTAGTAACATATTTCTAATATATTTGCTATGACTAGACTATGCAGTTATCTTTATTAAAATTGTATGACTAAACTACTGTGTTTAGTACTCTTGTTATGACTATTTTATCAGTAGTGGAACTCCCTTTTCGCGATTTAAAAAAACCAAAACCTTTTACCTAGTGGAAGGACGTGGAAATTAACCACGTTTTTCTCCTTTTGTATTCACTCATCATGTTTTGGACGCCCCCTCCCCTTTCAAAAATCCTCATCCGCGCCTGGTTATGCAGCGACTATTAATATTATGATTAAACTACTTAGATTATTTAATATTTTAAAGTTAACTTTCTTCACCGGTATTAATATTTCATGAGAAATTTTGATAAAACATTTTAGACGTAAATATATAATTTTCTCTTACGTCGTTTCAAAATCGTGGATATAAGGAGAACCGGTAGGGACTCCGAATGCAATGTGTTGCCAACCGAATGGCGAATTCATAAACACCAAGGAGCAATTGGTTTTTCTTTTTAGGTTTCCCCTCGTACTGCTCAAGATCCAGCCATATTTGCCATTGAGAGTACGTTGTTGGTGATATTTCGGGTCATCAGACAGTATACCAGGGTCAAAGGTCGCCCGGTGTTGTAAGGTTGTCCATGCACGCTTGATGGCTCCTGATTTTGTTTTCTGAATAACAGCAAATTATAACAAACGAATTTCTGTGTATAATATATGTTTGTATGAATCTGTACTTAATTCCAAGCTTCTAATACTGGGAGCCCACCAAACTCAATCAGACATATACAGGGGTAAAATAATAGCAGACCATTAACATCATTAAAATCTGGAAATATAATAAACATATGACATAATTATGCTCAAAATGTTTGTAACCACCTTGTCCCGGCACCACCTCAAATACGTTTCAATTATATATACAGGCCAGACCAGAGGGACGGGGATGGTGTGGGTGGTACTAAACTGGGCAGTTAGCATGAGCTATAATGTTGAGGGAGCCTACTTCACCTGGTATTTAGTTCTGATTTCAAAAATACTCAATGAGCAGTTTGTACACACACATACACGCACGCACACGTATACACACACACCACACACACACATACACACACATACACACACACATATATAATTGCATATGCATGTATACATATGATTTTAAATCGTCTTCATTTAACATGATACGGTAAGCAGTAATCGATTGTGAAGAGCGCCTATTTTGGAATGATCGTTTTAGTTATAAATCCACTGATGTTTTAGAATTTGTTTTTGTAAAGAAATCTACTCCTTTCTATCATATGAAAGTACACAACATTAACCGTGTTTGTTGTATAGATCCACAAAAACTAAAATGTTTGTTTCACAAGCAGTTTTCTTCCATGAATCAAAGGTTTAAGTATCGCTTCAGTGCAGCAATCTAAACAAATGATTTGATGATACACTAGATGAGTTCAATACTTTTGTCTCGTTCAAATGAGACATTAAAATACGATTTAGAATTTAATTAATTGAACTCACTTCAAATATAAGGTAGATAATATTCATGGATTCCAGCCCAAAAGTGAAGTCCTCGTTGTCCACCAGTTCGTCCAATGTCTTGAATGGAACTCGTGGTTTCCTCGAAGTCAGGTTGGCCATGAGATTAGCCGTGTACGCTGCCGTCATAGCTATCAAAAACAACCTCCACGACGCAACCAAGACGTTACCCGATGTCGTCCTCGTCGTAATCGTTGTTCCTTAATATGGTGAATACGGTCGCCATTAAAAATTCACATATATTATTGTTTTCACCAAAGCTGAAATTAACCAGCTGATCTCACTGATCTAGAAAACATTTTCAAAAATGAATTTCCAAAACATTTAGCACTAATTGTTTATATCTGAGACGACTGTAAACATTTTCGTTTCCCCCCACCGAAATGAATGCCATCTTTGATTTCGTCACAATATGATGGCATCCACGAACTGGTTCCTTAATTTCACTAATGAGAAATCATGTTTGTAACATCCTGTTAATTCTGACTATCATAGCAAGACTAAAAGTGACCACAAATCTTAAATGTTTATACCTGCTTCTTGTCTTGCTGGTTTTTGAATGGTCATTGGGCCCTATTTCAAAGAGCTTACAAAGCAAACTTTTTTACCACAAATAATTATAAGATATTTTATCTAAGACACAGTGGCGTGTACTGATTCAGACGCCCGTACACATAATTATTTTCCCACAGATGTTCTTTCTACACTATTACCTTGCTGAGCTGCAGATGCCACCGCAAAGAAAACTATTTTATTGAAAACTTTCAACACTCTTCGACATGATACGGATGCTGTCACGCTTTCTGAAGATTGTTCTGCAGGACTGCGTACCTCGAAGATGACATAGAGAAGACACATCCCTGCAGCTGACACGCCTGTATACAGGAAGACTGTGGAGCTGAATGGTTTGATGAACGTAAGCCACGTGTCCTCGTACAGATCATCTCGCCTGTATAGTACATCGACGACATGTGTCTTGATTGGGGGTTGTAGAAAATACATAGCTTTAGCCCTGTCCTCCTGGACAGTCAGACTCGCTATCTGCAAGTCTGCTTCCTACAAATATCAAGTATATTAGTTATTGTGCAGTTGGTATAGTCGGGGGTTGTAGAAAATACTTAGCTTTATCCGGGTCCTCACGAGTAGTCAAACGTCCTAATTATAACACAGCATCCTGTACAAAATAAAGATACAAGGTGCACCTAACACGATTTAAACCTAGTACACTTCTTAACACATTAATGTTTTAATAAACCTTACTCTGATAAGCTTGATAAAAAATCTTTTACGAACTGAACGGTCCCTTTTATATACAAAACACAGAAATTATAACATAAGATTCAAACATAAGATTACAACATAAAGTTTAAGAATATTCTTCCTTTTGTTACACAATTTAAAGAGATTATTCAATACCACCCAATAAACAACACTTCAATACTCTGCAATTACATACATGTATTCCTAGACTACAATTGTATAATATTAATATACAAATAATTCAATATCGTATGTCTATAAGTATAATAAATAATATACTATATCCGTAAAATTCACCATAATCATAAACTGTTAGAAATGGAAGCGCAATCGGGATTACAGCTGTTAATCTGCATGTCATGTTGTTGCATACGGAATTTATTTTATAAACATAATAATTATTGTACTCACCCTCCTTTCCAGCATACCCACAATTCCGTTCCATTTTCCAGCAATCCCCACTGTTTGTCTTCAGGATGGACAATAATGTAGCTAAAACACAACTTTATTTATTTACTCTACAAACCTTTTATTAAAATAAATTAATGAAATTAACACATATAAAATAGATATTAGTATTTTTAAAACTGTCCAGAATTGAGTTGGAGATAAATGCTGTTTCCGGAAATTATGGATTTCTTTTATTTGTATTGAAAACCATTATCATGATGTTAGCCTAATCTATTATAGTTCGCGTCACGAGAGACAACACATAAACAGCAGTGTTTGATTGAAACAAAAACGTGCTATAAGGACAAACACACGCCTTTTAAAACCGTTTCCACTGTGTACACAAAAAACAATAGTAACTCAATTCATTACTAATCTTATATTATACAGTTGCTACGGTAACACAAAGGAGCGCGCGCACACACACCACACACATACACATACACACGCGCACACACATCTTTAATTCATTTCAAAATCTAGTTTGACTAATTATTTCCTTAATTCTTTTCAAAATGAAGAGTTTGATTGCATAATTTACTTAATTAATTTCACAATATAGAGTTTGATTGAATATTTCCTTAATTAATTTCAAAATATTGAGTTTGATTACATATTTCCTTAATTCAATTCAAAATGTTGAGTTTGATTGCATATTTCCTTAATTAAATTCACAATGTAGAGTTTTATTGCTTATTTTCCTTACTTCATTTCAATATGTAGAGTTTTATTGCATATTTCCTTAATTAATTTCACAACATAGAGTTTGATTGAATAGTTCCTTAATTTCAAAATTTTGAGTTTGATTGCATATTTCCTTAATTAAATTCACAATGTTGAGTTTGATTGCATATTTCCTTAATTAAATTCACAATGTTGAGTTTCATTGCTCATTTCCTTATTTCATTTCAATATGGAGTTTGGTTGCCAACAGTGTGTTATAGTCTGCTTGATTACTTAGCAAACATGACCATAAAGAAACCTTTAACATATTTAATGGAAGATTGTTGAAACTAGATAGAATATGAACACAGGATTGTTGTCACTGATTTAAGAACGGAAATGTGTTTTAAATAAATATATACACTTACGTAAAGTTGAGATGTTTGGCCATAGCGTCGAGTATATCTACACTGAATCCTTCATATGTAACCGTTCCGTTTTTAAACACAGGTGACATGAAAGGATCGTCAGTCTACAACAAAAATGTTTAAAAATAAACTTTCATATTTATAGCAGGACTCGCTGTTATAAAACTTTAAAGTATTCTTATAAACAATAGTTCTTGGTACATGTACACATATGTTTAGAAAACATATATGAACGTTTCAAAGGGTGTACTCTATACTTCAAATGGGCATCGTATATATTCTATGTTCAACATAATTTAAACGTCATATTGGATTTATGCTAATTATCCCATTTTCCAAGCTCAGATTACGACCAATTTTGCCTGTCTTATAGATGAAGGTATTACTACAACTTGAAACAAAAGAGCCCCTACTGTTGCAATAGGTTTTAGCGAACTTTGACTGGATTATTAGTAAGAGAATAATCACTGAAACACTACTGATTATTAGTAAGAGAATAATCACCGAAATACTACTGATTATTAGTAAGAGAATAATCACCGAAAAACTACTGATTATTAGTAAGAGAATAATCACCGAAAGACTACTGATTATTAGTAAGAGAATAATCACCGAAATACTACTGATTATTAGTAAGAGAATAATCACCGAAATACTACTGATTATTAGTAAGAGAATAATCACTGAAATACTATTGATTATTAGTAAGAGAATAATTACTGAAATACTACTATTTATCTGAACTCACTCCGGCTCGAACTACTATAAACTGTTGTGCATTGTATTTGTATTTTGTATTGGGAAACACTGCATCAGCTGTGAAAAGGCGGTTGTCCAAGAGAACTGGTATAAGTGATGGTCCGGGAATTGAACTGTGGAGAGCGAATAGCTTTAGGTTCTTCATCAGATTTCCATTCTGAAAAAAATGCACTGTAGTTCAAACAAGAACATGTTTAGCATCATATCACTGAATAGTCAGTCCATATCTTTGTATATACAGAGTCCAAATGATATGTAAGTTCATTGTGATGGCATGCACTTACGAATCATTCTGAATGCATTTTTATGCCAGGGGTTTGAATATACTTTCTTGTTTATACCCCTTTCCTCCACGAAATACAGCGCCAGTAATCTTATTGCAGTGTTACAAATAATGAAAATTAATTTATTTTACACATTAACTAATGGCTGTAACCTCCACCCACCCCCTCCAAAAAAAGAAGATAAAAACCATACCACATTCAATGAGGCAATAAGTGCAATATTTTCCAAATTTTTAGCCATTGTTGAAAGGTTTTCTTTGATCGATTCTTCTGAGACGATTATCCATTTTGATCTATGTCTGAAGTCTGTGGTGCGGTTTGAGTGCAAGTCAAAGTCATTAGCCTAAAAATAAGACGAATGTCAATAATAATGTGAATATAGTTTTGTTTTCAGATAAATCCAACTTGATAACGCTAATAGTAGGACTCTTGTAGTCGTCCTGGCTACTCATACAAGTTTGCTTATAGCTGTCTCTATTTTGTTTAAATCTGCAATCTTCACTCACATTCATACATCACGCACGAACGAACGCACAATCGCACGCATATTACACAAGTACAGAACACTATTTTGTTTGCACATTTTAATCTATATTACATATGTACATGTATTACAATTACCAATAAAGATTCAGTACCATACGTATTTTAAAATATGCTTTGGATGAAATTAATTATCTTAAATAATATTTATTTGATTCGAGTTTCCAAATATAAACTGAACTTTAGTTGTCCTGAGTACTGTTTTTACAGAAATGATAAACGTATGTGTAGGTCAAAATAATGTGATACGTCATAATTTGAAAACTTAATGATACTTAATAACTCTAATGAAGCAACTGTCAGAAAATTGTTTTGCTTAAAATATTCTGCTCCTCACTCTCTTTACTACCTGGCTGATGATTGCCGAGGCAATGTTAACCTCAGCCACTAGCAGAATGTTCAGCTGAGGGACATTATGGTATAGATTGCCGAGGAAATCTCTGATGCTGTGGTCTGGGTCCATTTCTTTTTGAACATTGCTCATCTGAACAGGTATCTGAAATCGTATCTTCTCCCAGTACATGGAGATATTATGAACAACTTGTTCTGTGAAAACCACAAACAGATTTTTTTTTTTAAATTACACATAAAACTTTATTTAGACGTGAAACTAAACAAAATGGTACCAATCTTTTATTTGTTAACAGATTAGCTTTTTTTATTATAAGGATTGTACTGTCACCGTTGATTCAAAGTATTGCTTTAAAGTTACAAGTATCACATGTTGCTATTTTTACATAAATTACTGAAAAACAATAACTAATTCATCGATCCCTACAAAACAGCCAAATGAGATTTCTGGCCTGAACTTGCATTTGTAGTCTTTACATTGTTTTTAGCTGTTTTTGATCCAAAAACCATAAATAAGAAAAAAAAATCAACGTAGTATTTTTTAAAGATATTTTTGTCTAATTTGAATAAATCCAAATGGCCGCTGCTTTACTAATTATGATTCTGTTCTCATCGTATCTCCCCTTCCATTAGGACGTTTTGACCAATCAAACATGATATTTTAATGTTTCTAAGTTTAAAAAACCCAATAAAACAAATTTAGTTATTTTGAAAAAAATTCCTTCCTTTGCATAAATCCAAGATGGCCACCCTTCAGCCATTAAACATTTTATTCTCACTGTATCTCCACTTCTAAATGGATTTTTTTGTGATTACCTCCTATATCATCAAACAATATGACGACACTTTTCCAAGCAAGTTCTTCAACCAGACGAGAACACACTCTAAACAAAACACCATCTGTTGAACTGATGTTTGTGCGTTCTTCTCTCTGGCTGTCTGTCTTAGAATTAAAATGCGGCTGTACCAGAGACTGACTCTCATTCGGTTCCACTGCATGAAAGTAACAAAATGACATTTATTTGAACCGAACACTAATATAGCACCAGAAAAACAAAAACGCCTACAACAATAACAAAAATAAATAAATAAATAATCCTGTTTAAGCTGTAAATTAATCCCTTCACCTTAGACTTGATAGAATCATAGTAAATCTAAAATCTAGGTACAGCAGAGTTTTATTTAAAGAAAAACGATTAACATAGTTCATGTTTTTGGCAAGATCTTCAAATTGATTTGAATCAATTAAATAATTTCATTTAAGAAACAATATTAGATTCTGGAAAAACTTGCAGTGTAGTTGCTATATTAGTAAAAATGATTGAAAAAGGCTTGGTATGTCTTCATGGGTCTAGATTTGCCTTTTTTCTCACTAACTTTTATCTACATGTAATTGTACTTTATTTGTGTTCTGGCATTACATGAGGCACGCTATAACTAATAAACAAAACTTACAAGAAATGTTCCTCCCCATCGAGTCAACCCCTGACCAACTTTAGTTCCTTGGAGATTAGTACCCCCCCCAACATAAACACAATTATTTCGAAGAGGAGATGTTAGACATTACTTATTGAGAATAGTTTCTTAAGTGATGCAAGTTCATCGTTTTTGAGTGACCATTCATAACATGTAACCACCTCCATATGATAGAATTCAAGAGAGGATCTAAAGAAGCACCTTTCACCACCATTGAAACTATTTTATTATTCTTATAACTTAATATTTTCTGGACCAAACTTTTCAAAATTACTAAATTTAAACACCCACTTTTCAAAACTAACTATTTAACTTTAATTTACTTTAGATCGTTTCTCATATATTATGATTTTTAATGTATACAATGTAAATAAAAAACAGGTAAAACGGAAATGGACAGGCAAACATATAATAGTCAGACGGGCAGGCAGACAGGCAGGGAAATTAGTCTTACCGTCTATCTCTATTGTAGAAGCGAGCAGAAAAATGAGCATCACAAGCAGCTCCATCTCTTCAATTAACAGCAATCATTTCACTGTCGAATTTCTTACTAATCCATTTATCTAGCTGTTAACACGCTCAAACATTTAATGGATGTGTAAACAAGAGGAGCCAGAAGAGTAATATTTGTAGTTGTGCAACTAAAATGGGTACTTATAATACAGTTTAAAAGCAAATTTTTTTCTGTGGTAAAACTAACTTATGCATTTTTCATATTGGTCAGCCACAAATGCCGAGAAGTTGGGGACAAACAGACTATATTTTCACTGGAATCGCTACAATGAAATGATTATTATCTTAATAGACGAAAACCCATATATTTTGGCAGTGCTTCATGAGCTTATCGCGGTTTTCCCAATCGAGCTGGATACGCTCACCTTTCTTGAGCAACTGACCCCGTGCTTATATCCCTTTAAAGTCTGTTTTCAAGCACGCACACAGTGTAAAGACTTTATAGTCATGGTAACGCCATACAAATAGGGGAGACTCTACTCAAATCTGAGACGGTTCTTTGTGAAGTCTTGTGCCTAGTTATTCATAGCGTGTCTCTTCGATCTTCTGAATATTTCTTGCTGTATTGCAACTTATTCCTCACAGCGTTCTTCTAGGCTATCAGGGCCAATCATTGCTTCCACCGCTATGTCAGGGGCGCTATTTGTGCCTCCTGTGATCAGCTTACCAATGTCTAACAGTACATTAAACATATAACTTATATAGTTTACCTTATTTATCCAAAATGGTTTAGAGAGTTTAATAAAAACACTCATATCGTACTTATAAATCACTAAGAAAGACAACAACCATCTTTTTGGACTCTGAGCAGAGATAGGGTTTTGATTTCATTAATCATAAAACATTAAGTTTTCATTTCAGTTTATTGGACTTATATTAAGATTTTTAACTATACGTATTAAGATAATATACAATAAATAATGTCAAATGCAAACACGAAATGGCATTAGTGAGAACAATGAACACAGATTTGTGTAAATATAAATTATCGACATTTTGTCATTTCATACTAAATAAATTGATCTCTCTAATGAAATCTCTTGCAGTAATACTCCATAACAAAGCACTCATGTACTGCTATTACAAACTGATAATAAAAGTGCAACAAAATACCTCTATAATACAGAAAAAGAAAACACCAACTGAAACACGGCTATGCAATCGGAACAAGAGATCGATTTTAACTGTTACCTCACTATTGACCGTAATTCTATAAATTTAGCAGCAGCTTAATATAGTCCTTGTAAGAAAGAGATCTGTTTTCAGTCATTAATATAAACATTTCTTTTTTAAAATGAAACTTAGATTGGCTATAAGTTGATTTATCGACCCAGTCTTTCTATTATTGCTATAAATATAAAACTGGAACATTTGCGCATATTATGACTTGAGAGTGTGCAAAAAAAACCCCACCCAAAACCCAGTGACGTCATACAAAAAACCCAGTGACGTAGATGCAAGGTTGCATTTAGAGAATAATCATCGAGCTACGAGGAATTACCGATTATCTGTCCCGAGTGAATTAATGTTGTAAACCCGAGCCTCTGGCGAGGGCTTTACAACATTAATTCACGAGGGA
>JAULBS010012714.1:0-11067 GCA_032355785.1 Symmetromphalus regularis | reverse complement strand
CGTACTTCCAAATTGATAACCCCTGTACTCCCGTTCATTTTTACCTCTATTCCGTGATCCATTATTTACATCGATAAAGTGAAGGCCGATGCATTGAAAACCGAATTGTGATTGGGTGCTTCAAAATCGTCTTCTGCTGCGACGCTTCCAATGAAAATACGTTTTCTCAGCCCAGGTTTTTGACAACTATATTGGTCAGGGGTCCAAGCGGACTCGGAGTGACCGGAGTGACCCCTGACATTGTGAGGATGGTCCATTTGTATTAATATAGTTACATATACGTTGATAACATGAACATTGTTTTATCCCTCCATCACAATCAATAGTATTTTCTCAGCGCCCACCCCCCAACCCCCATCTCCCGACCACACACACATTCATTTTAAGGTCGCGCTAACCTGAGGGGTCTACTTTTTCTGGCGACTGGTTCATCAAAGGCCTTAGTGTGTGCTGACCTGTCTGTGGAACGGTGCATATAAAAGACCCCATGTTGTTTATCGGAAAGAATAGCCTATGTGGCAATTTAGGTTTCCTCTAAATACATGTCAGAATGACCATATGATTGACGTCCAATAGCCGATGATAAGATAAAATTCAATGTGCTCTAGAGGTGTCAATAAAACAAACTTTACTTTTTTATTTTAAAAATCTCTATAATTTGATACTTATTTTGTTATAAAATGAGTCATTTGTTTGTGTCAGTATCTTGTACCTGACAGGTGTCCTTAAATCAGAATTCCAATACTGAAGCTTATTTGATATTCTATACAATATATACATTACAGGAAGAAACTATCCCATCCACAAGTTTCTGTGAGTTGTGGGCAGAATGTGCACGTGTAACACAATCTGAAGGAAGAGTTTTTAAACTAGTACAGTATGAGAACTTCAGTTTTTTTTTTAAATTTAACAATGCCTTTAGAGCACATTGTTTTCTTATCATCGGCTATTGAACTTCAATCACATGGTCATTCTGACATATTTTTAGAGAAAACCTGCTGCCGCCACATAGGCTACTCTTTTCGATAAGCAGCAAGGAGTCTTTTATATGCACTGTCCCACAGATAGGACAGCCTTTGATGAACCATTTCTGGAACACTGGTTGGAATGGAAAATAACCAAAACTGCAAACGGGTCGACTGAGAAGGATCGATCCGATAACCAAAAGCTTCACAGGCAGACAAGCTACTGTTTGAGCTAGTAGAACTTCTGTCAAACCTAATTGTAAAGGAAAGGAATGTTTAAGGACACCCCAGCACATAGTTTTAATTAGTAGCTATTAGGTGTCAAATATTATTTGCGACACATGGTTAGACAATTATTTTTAATTAGCAGCAGTGTATTTTAACATACGTCTATAAATTTCACACAACACGTACACATACAGATAAATGCACATTGCACAGGCCACATACCTTGTATTCAGAAATTATCTGTTTTTCCTAAATGTTCCAGATGAAAATCCCAGTTTCTCTAAGATGAATTACATCAAATAAGAATAATTAAATTTTTGAAAAGCCATTGTATTTTAAGTCAAATTTATGTGTGGCAATTAACTGTCCCAACCAGTGCTCCATGACTTGTACATGTATATCTAATGCCATTAAAAATATCCTGCTCATGGGAAAATATATAAAAAAGGTTTCTTGCTGCTACTTCCTCAATTTGTTCAGGTTGTTGGCCTGGTTAGTGTCCTTTATGCAGAAGAAATACCTCTAAAGGACCCTTTACAGCCACATAAAGTATTTACTACCTGTTTCATTATTATTTTTTTTAAACTGGTTTCTGCAATTACTTGTACACGGGATAAATTATATTTCCTTACGATCAGTCAATAATGTTGTTACTGATATATAACCACAGGCCATCCATAGAGATCATTTCTAAAGATAGTAAAATTCTATGTTTTGTATAGTACATTTAACTATACTGTAACACAGTGAAAAAAACCTGTTCTATTTCAGTTTGTGAACTCCTATGAACATTTATTATTTGAAACCACTGGAACATATAATTCAATCAGGAAGAACATTACTGAGTTCTCAACAACAACAGGAAAGAAAGGTTGTCGTAGCGTCATCACAGCACTCTTCTTAATAAGATATCAGGTGTCAGACATTTTTTATCTGTAACACATGGTGAGCAGAAGTAATCTAGTAGAAGTAGTCTAAAAAAATGTAATTAGCCACAAGGAGTGTTTCTTTACATATATTTCCCACAGACAGGACAACTCTTGTACACCCTTTTAAAAATACAAACAGGGTGTGTAGTTGGAATTTGTTTTGACTTGTTATTAGGGCGAGTCACATCAGTATTTCGACTAACTTGTGTAATTTTTGAATTGCCTGAATTTTAATGAAAACCATTATTTTTAGCAGGTTTATTGTTAAAAGAGAACATTTAAATTTGATCATAATACATGTATGTGGCTGTAAACAAAACTGGCTGAGTGTTCCAAATATTTTTTATGTTAATAGATTGGTGATCCTCACAATTCCCTCTTGGTTTTGCTGCATATACATTTCAGAGAACCAGTCAAATGAACAGTTAACAAATGCACTTTCTGGTCACTTAAAAACCAATAAATTTTGGACATTCCGATATAACACTATAAACACAAGATCTGAGTCATCAGACATTGTTTTGACTCATCCATCATTCATAAGCAACCTTAAAATGCATAACCTGTACAAGATCCTTGGCTGGATGGAAAAACAAGAAAGTCCACCTTAGTGTATGGATTTTAACCTTTTAAGAGGAGAATTCTTTTTTTTAAGCCAAAGTCAAACTACCAACTTGGTAATTAAATTTTCATCTGCATACCCATTTTGCCCAGTAAGACTAACTAGTGTTTTAATCAAAGAAAAGTAAAGTTTGTTTTATTTAATGACACCTCTAGAGCACATTGATTTTCATCTTATCATCGGCTATTGGACGTCAAACATATGGTATTACTCTGATATATTTATTTAGAGGAAACCTGCTGCTGCCACATAGGCAACTCTTTCCGATAAGCAGCAAGGGGTCTTTTATAAGCACTGTCCCAGATAAGACAGAATATACCAAGGCCTTTGATGAACCAGTCATGGACCACTGGTTGTAACAGAAAATAGCACAATATGCAAATAGTCCTGAGAAGGATCGACCCGATGACCAACCACTTCACAGGTGGACCTTCTACCTCTTGATCTACATCCTGCTCCTGTTATCACATTCACACACTACAGTAAGAATTATCTTTAATGTCAACCCAAAACACACCTGTACACAATGGACAACTCTAAGAAAATGTTTGATTCAAAGCACATAAAAAACACAAATGCTGTGTTCCACATCAAGTGGTAGGAAACATATATTTTGTTTTCCCTATCATATGGTTAACATTGGAAATAATTAAATAAAATTTCCATAAACAACAACCAATCAGCCTATCAGAAAAGTACATTTAAAAACACATTTTAAACATAACAAAGTGGGTCAGCAAAAAATAAAAATAAAAAGATAAATTTGATAAAATGCCACTGAGTGGAACTGATCTGATGAACGATCACATCTCATCCAGACTCTTTGCTGTTTTAAGTAGAAGAGACATAAAAAAAAAATTAATTAAAAATTAAAGTCCAGTTCCGTTTAAACTTAGCTTATGTATACAAATTTATTGTTCTATTAAAACCATTGAAAAATATAATTAAGTCAAGTTGATGGTTTTTCAAACTAGGGAAAACACTTATTTAGCTCTTAACAACAGTTAACAATGTGTGCACGACAGTAACAATGTGGCACGTTCATACATGTATATGTATAGAGAATATGAGTTAAGACTAAGATAAAACATTGACAGCATATAAATAACTCTATATTGTGCAAGTTAGATTTAGATTCTCTGTCCTTATAACATGATCATTTAAAAATATGTCTGGAAGGGAAATTTAACTCCACTTAATTTAAGTTTGTTTTATTTAACGACACCTCTAGAGCACACTGATTTTTATTTTATCATCAGCTATTAGATGTCATACATATGGTCATTCTGACATATGTCTTTAGAGGAAACCTGCTGCCTCCACATAGGCTACTATTTTCGTTCTTTTATGCTCTTTCCCACAGACAGGACAGCACATACCACAGCCTTTGATGAACCAGTTGTGGACCACTGGTTTTAATGGAACATAGCCCTAATAATAAATGGTTCATCTGGGATGGATCTATCCGATGACAGACTGCTTCATAGACAGATATGCTACCATTTCAGCCACATTCTGCTCCTTAACAGCTTAAGATCATCATTATTTGGTATTCAACAATTATAAATCTTTCTCAAGTTATGATTCACCTTCATAGACAATATTTATTTTATGACTAAACTACAATGCGAAATGTTTGTACTAGTGTCATAACAAGTGGATGTAATTCTTTAACCTTGTTAGCCAGGTTAAACAAACATCACACAGGTTCATTATGAACAACATGTATATATATACACTTGTTCTACTTAAGTAAGACAGGAAGGTCTCAGATTGTAAAACTGGTTGTTAAAATGATTAACACAGCAAAGTTGTTCATTTACAGTTACAAGCAAACCAGCACCTGTCTAATCTACAAATTTGTCTGTCTATATACTAGTATCTATTTATAAATCTTTCTAATCTAGAAATCTGTCTAATCATGAAACCAATATCAGAAATTTTGACTGAACACCAACAAACATTTGCAGGCCAGTCCAGAAAGCATGATTCCCAAGTTGCAACCCCTGGCTCCTTGAAGAACCTTTTAAAAAAGAATCATACCAACAATTTGACGGTACAGAGTCATACTCTCACAAAATGTAAGTGTACAGAATTTTACCCATTTTATCCTCTGGCAAAAACCCTGATAGGCCTCTGGTCACATAGTATTTGTCATTTTTTAAATATTCTGCTGCATGCAGGCTTTTCATTTTATTTGAGAGTAGGAGATGGTAGGAAGAGAGAAGGAGGAGATACTTTAAAGGAACTCGTTTTTGTTTTGTTTTAAGGGAAAAGTAGACGACGCAAGTTTGCAAATAGACCGGTAAATGTGCCTCTCGCCGCCTTGTTTTGAAAACACTGTGCATGTATGAGTGATTATAATGTGATTGGTTAGAAAATTTAAATAAAAATGGACCAAAAAGGAATTTGATTTTTATCCCATTTCTACCAAAATGCTGATTAGGGGATCCATAATCTAAAAACAATAAAAACTTTGGCCTTTATATGTGGGTGTTACTATATTAGCCATTTATAAATTATGTAATAAAATGAATCACTCAGTATTCCTTGACCTGGTGACATGTACTGACATCATTTATTAAGCTATCTAGTCAGTTCATGTACAGATGTACACAGGTACATGTACGTCTTATTATCTGATTAGAACTATTTTGTCCATGGTCCATTCAATAATTAACTTGTTATGACATAATGATTTAACAGCATGCAATGTTTTTTCAGTTTCTTATCATACACTTTTGAAGTTGTCATTTATTTAAAAATTGTATTATTTTTTTAATGACACCGCTGTGATTTATTAATCATCAGCTACTGGATGTCAAACACGTGATAATTTTTTTACACAGTTTCTAAAGTACATGTATGATCTAGCCTCCGACAGGTTTTGAACCATTGTTTTCAGCTTGAGATTGATGTTCAACTAGTGTTCTAATCATATACTGTCAGAATTAAGAAATAAAGTTTTAAGCTTTTACCATATTGATCGGGTGAGTGGCAAACATCATGCAGTAAATTTATAGTGTTTTTTTCTGGCTACAAACTAGATACTTAAATGAATGCTTGTATTGAATGTCATTTGAGCATTTTAAAGAAACAACACCCACAACATGTTCAATGTACCTGATGCAGGTGAGAGCAACTATGTATTCATATTACAATCCCAAAAGGGTTTATGACATAAAGACTATCTAAATTAGCATACTATGTCAATCCCATGTGGACATGGAATACTTATATTGTGAACTTGTGTATGCTTTCCCATAACCTCAGAAACAACATAATTACTGCTGGGATTAACTTACACATTGATTACTATAATACCTGACAAGTCATTTCCATCCAGCAAACATGTCCATTTCAGCTGGGGCCTGATGGTGAGTGACAACAAGAGATGGTTTTGGAAAACATCATCAGATGACGTCATGATACATCTTGTAAAGTTCATAGTATTAATCTCATAATACTAATTTAATGATCCCCATTCCTAGCTCCCATATCGACAATTACGTATTTGTAGGATGTGAAATAAACATCACATCATAGATATATTCTCAAATGCAAAATTTATTTTGCAAGTAAAATATTTGCTAGCTGGAATCTTATTTTATGCCCAAAGTTGGCAAATTAGAATTTCTACAGAAAACAAAACTGGTGAGCATTTAAACTTTATTATTAATAATGTGGTTTCAGGTTCAACTCTTTACAAGACATTTTAATCGAGGTCTTGGATGGGTGGAGATATGTTATACATAGGGTTAAATTTGTCGTTTGATGTGAACAATGATTATTGCTTTGAGAGATCTTAGGATGATGACACCAAGACACAACAGGAAATGTTAAATGTCTTTATGGGGTATAGCTGAAAATCCCTTAACTCTGTCATAAAATTTGACTTATACAATTCTACAGGGGTTTTAGCCCCATTTGTCATGGTTCAGCAACATATATCAAACATTACAAAATACACTTCACATTTTAGCGACACATACATTTTACTACCTGCCATTTAATATTAAATTGTCCTTTTAAATCCTTCAAGGTGTGTGTATATTGTTTCAGTTTTGATTAAGCCTTGAACAAACAACCTTTTCAAGGATATTGCCATAAAACAGCAACCCATGTGTAGATGCAGGTGTAGTGTACAATACCGAATGACAGACAACACTGTGACCCGAGACAGGTGACTGTAAAGGGTTCATAAAGGGATTCATTTCAACATTATACATAAAGACTTGACAGGATTTCAACAAAGAACAACATACCAACAGAACAATGTACGCTTTTCAGTTTAAACACTGTGTTACAGTGGTTACCCATGTATGACTGTAGGTCAACTTATTGTTTCCTACCAATACCGGTAGTACCGAACTGAAAGAATGTCTATAGATAGTTTCAACAGAAGATAATATATTACATTGTACATGCAATATCTTGAGAATAAAAGTGCATGTACTATTACTCTAAGAATGATATATGTTTCATGTTATCTACACCTCAGCAGGATTCCTCAAAAAAAGATGACTGAGCCCCATACTGAAATTTAATGTGACTCATATTTAAAAGTATTGCATTTTAAAAAAATCTATGTGTGCCACTTTAAAATCTAGTGACTGCTGTTTGTAAAATCTTCAGCAGCTAAAAAAAGATCTCCTGAAATTCTTTTATGAGAGTAATTGCTTTCCTCAGAAATTATCATAACTTAATTGTTAAAATGTAATTGTGACCATACTGGTAATACAAAAATATATTTAAATTTTTTTTTTACTTACTATCTTTATTCATTAAATAAGATATCAATGTAGATGATTTACATATTAATCATTAATAAGCAAATCATCTGGATTGATGTTTTCATCACCTGATGATGAGTTCTTTCCATCTCACACTTCAGTCTGACTTCAGACGTAAGTGTTAATCATGCGGACGTTGTAAAAGTAAAATTCAGTAATTAAATATAACAGAGAATTAAGTAACCAAGTAAATACACATTGCAATATATATTTTTTTAATTCACTGCTACACGTATAAGCAATTTGCCAAATTACTACAAAAGCTGTGTCGGGATATTTTCAACTTGCCTCGGCCTTTCTGCAAATTCACGATCATTCGAAACATTTTAAGTCTTTCGACCAATAACGTGCAATTAAAAATAAGCCAAAGTTTATCCAAATGCCAAAGTCTCTGATTCACAAATCAATTACACAATCGGAATGCATCATTGGTAACAGTTAAAGAAATGATTGGAATATTCTGATGAGACAATGCGACTTCCATTTGCATACAACCAATGAAAACAATTGATACATGTTATTTCGAGGACGATATTCATGCTGTTATTTTTTGTTCAACTCAAAAATTAAATACATTAACGAAACGTTAATGGAGTGTGTTTTTAATCGAAACGTTAATGGAGTGTATGTTTTTAATATTATACATTAACAACATAAAATGTTCATCTCGCAAATTTGCTAAGGGGAGCATTATTTCACACAGTGAGAATTCTTTTACGAGCGTGGGCGTGATCACACTCGTCAAACAGCAGTAACTGAATACATGCAGTAGAAGAAGAAACATATCAGATAAAATAAAATAAATTAAATTAATCGTGTAAATAATTACACAGATTGTGAATTAATCAAGAATAATGAATATTCATGACATAGCTATCAGTATCAATCACGTAAGCAAAATATGTCACTTCAATATTTGGAAAACATCACTGTGTACATAAACAGATCACAGAGTTGAAAACACCGTCATCTGTGTACCTGTGTCTCGTTTCCCACAGGTTTTATGTGTCACTCGGCCTCAAGGCACTTTTACAGGTAATGGAAAACCCGTTAATGTAATGAAGCATTACCTACTGAATATGTTCATCATAGCAAAATAACATCTAGTAGGAAATAGGAATACATGTACATATATGTATATATATATATATGGTTTTCAGACTTATTTTATAACTTTATATATTTACCACTGAATCCAATCCAGGTACACTAATGCATTGTTATGAAAGGCCCTTTTGATGTTTTTTCAAAATATATTATTAAAAAGTGTGGATCAAATTAATAAATGACCCAGAAGGTAATTGGCTAAACTTGGGTAATTTTTGCAAATTTTAATCACCAGAATAAATGGTATGGCTGACCAACTTTGATATATCAAATCCATACCCTGCTCACATAACCGTGGTACAACTTCCTTGTCATCATCTCCAATGGACATATTGGGTTGTATGCTTTTACAGATAGTGATTCACATTTACTGTACCGTATCATAAACAGCAGTATGTTTGTATGTTATGTCCTATCTGTTAGAAAGTGCATGTAAACACCACTAATCACAAGAAATGAGAATCAGTTTCTTCTGTAGACTATGTGTCACAAATACCATCACATGTCTAAATTAGTATAATAGTTGCTGACTAATTGATGTGACTAAGGGCTTTTAAGCACACATTCCTTTGTTTACAAATTAACATTTTGAAGTTAATTCAGAACATTAAATAATAAATACTGTACTTTACTGATTTCTTTAAGGAAAACAATTTATACAATATGAATGTTAAAAAGAATAATCGTAATTTATTTAAATCAACATTTCTGGGATCAGTATTTCATAAATTGCTATGCTGATTTTTTAGATTGCTACAGGTATACAATTCAAATACACAAAATGAACAATTGCTAATCAATTTACAATTATTATCAACTGCTGCTAATCTACAATTTTCAAACAAAATGTTCTCTGCCTTTAATATTACCAGCTAATAATAAATGGCATTAAGTGCCACCGAAATTATATTCTTTCTAGCACGAAATATATATATACTAGTCACAACAAGTTAATGGCCAGTATGAATTTTTTCACCCTACATTTCAATTTTGTTCAGAAAACAGTGTCGTGATAGATAATTAAAAAAATAGGTTACATACATGTAACATGGTCAAGTATTGCAAACTGCACGCACATTAGCCTTTTACTTACAGCTTATTTGCTAGCTAACAGAAAGCATATATATATCACAAAAAGAGGGGAAATTTTATTTTCTACTTTTTAAAACTGTTTTGGCTGCCTGAAAATTGCATAGTGCATGTGAAACTCCATTTTATGTTTATGTTTTACCATGTCTGTTTCAGGCACGGTGGGTATAAATTTTGTTCGAATCTGGGTTTGGATAACATGCTACTAAGATGTAAATTGAACATCCTGAATATGGTTGAAAGATAGCATGCTTATAAGTTACATCTACTTAAGAAGTGATGAGATGTCTGCAAGTGAGCACATTGTTTCCATGTCACTGGCAGAATGACTGAGTTAGAAGTACCCTGCTCTGGGTGTAATGTAGTGTTCACGTGGATTTTAATTAGTTTTGACTAGTATAGTACATAACAGGAAGTTGAAATGAAAAGAGTTATTGATAACATTTTCATGACTAACGGTCATTTTGAAATCCTTTGGGTTACTTTTATTTAGGCACAATCATAAAACAAATATTTGCCTTGTCAAAGGTAATTTATAATCTTACACTCTGGTAGAAGGAACTATTTATACCAAACTCAAACAATTATATGAGTTTAGAAGCAAATGTGTTCAAAAGAAATCAGTGAAATAAAGAACAGCAACACATTCTGTTTACTTGAACCCATCAATAAAACTATGAGTGGTTTCTTATCAAAACAAATTACATGCATGGCTGAGAAAGTTATCCCAATACATCACAGATGTCTCCTGCAAGCTGGATGCTGGAAGCTAATACTGTCACAACATGTCAAACATTATATAATTTTAATAGTATTACACTGTATTCAAACAAGATTGACTTAATAGTATCTGATTTAATTATATCACAACACAAAGGAAAAGAATGCATTAGTACATATTGTTTAATCAACTTATGAAAATGTGTGTGATGTACATACAAACACACATCTCAAATGAAAATATTACATGTATGTTTACCATCTAATTTACATGAATACATATTGTTGCTGTTCAAGATTGCAATAGTATGTGACCAATTTATATAAACAGCGTTTCATTCATCATCAGGTCCCTTGGAACAGCATGCATTCATTTTGACAAGCTGTTTATTTTGATCAGCCAATCATATGCAGTAAATTTACTGAATTTCAAAACCATGTACGTTTCAGACCATTTAACTTCCTTCTTTTGAATAATTTTGTTATTTTCACTGACAAGGTTTTGCACGAACAGCGTATATATATAAATTATAAAACTGATAACAACATGCACAAATGAAATTACTATACATGTACACTGTAGATCTACATATACTAGTATATATATATGTAAC
>JAULBS010012703.1:0-11067 GCA_032355785.1 Symmetromphalus regularis | reverse complement strand
AACCAGTAAACCAAATAAACAGAAGTGTTAAAGCTCCCGACACCACACTGTTGAGGTGGTAATACTGTACCGGGGTACTGTAGTATGGAGCAATTCGACTACCAACCATGTAAATTAAACCAGTAAACCAAATAAACAGAAGTGTTAAAGTTCCCGACACCACACTGTTGAGGTGGTAATACTGTACCGGGGTAATGTAGTATGGAGCAATTCGACTACCAACCATGTAAATTAAACCAGTAAACCAAATAAACAGAAGTGTTAAAGCTCCCGACACCACACTGTTGAGGTGGTAATACTGTACCGGGGTAATGTAGTATGGAGCAATTCGACTACCACTCCACTGAGTATGCTCAGCATGATTTATAGCTAGTGGACGAGCGAGGACGTCATAGTAATCCTGTATAACAATGTTTAACACATGGACCAGAAATTATTCAACATTAAGATAAATAAAATTAATATTTCTTTTAAATCAAAATTTAAATGTAAAAATAACTTAATGATTAGTCATGAATATTTTCATAATTTTAGACAATATATTGAAGTGTTTATAAGGGAAAATAATTTTAAAATAAGCTTATTGGTTTATATATGTATATTGGTTGTAATTAAAGCAGGTTTACAAAATCAAATCTATTAAAATCATACCTGGACTTTTGCTCTAATTGCCCCCATTGCAGGTATCTGTGAAAAATAACCTAAAACAGAAAAAAGAAAGAAAATGAATCAAGAAAAAGTTAATGTGCATCAATGTAAGAATTTCATTTATTAAAAAAAAAAAAAAAATTAAATAAAAACAATCCAAATCAGAATGATTTACCAATAGCTTTATACACTTTAGTAAAGCTGACTGAGTTGCCAGAATGAAAATATATATTTTTTAATTTTAAAGCTGAAATATTTTCTCCTCACCATTTAATTTTTTTTATTAATTCAAAATACAAATTTTGCATGAAAGGGTAAATACAAGAAATGTTGCTTAGCTATTACATATAACTAAGATAAATATACCTTATTTGTGTTATCAACTGTCTTTAATTCATGACACTTAAATATTTTTGAGTAGTACAGGTAGTTATTTCAAGTAGAAATTTATTTATTTAACAACCTCTCCCCCACCCCCACCCTCCTGAACAAAATCAAACATCAGCCACTGGGGGTCAACCTGTGGTTACTTCAGCTTATTTTTGTATTTATTATTATTATTTATTTCAAATAGAATTTAATAAAAGACCAAGGTTGAAAGATTATATCCTAACCTCTAACTGAACCTGTCCTTCTGTCTTACCATATTATACAATAGAGTGCCATACATACACAAAACAAAGTATTTCAAATGGAAGAAAATAAACAAATATTAATTATATTTTGATAAATATTTCCTCCTAATGCTCACCTCGATTAGCACAAGCCATCCAGCGTATTGCTGTTGTCGGGTTTGCTGTTGGTCCAACGGCATACGTAAAGACACGCACCTGTACAAATTAGAAAAAGAAAAGGATCGTTTGTTTAACGATATCCCTTAACTTTGGTCATCCAACAGCTGTTACATGTAGGTGTCAAATATATGGTATTCATGACTCCTAGGCCCAGCTGTTCAAAGCAAAGTTAAGCTAACCATGGGTTAGTTGAATATTTCAAAACCAAATTATAAATCATTGCAAATAGTATTTGAAGAGATATGTTAAAACTTAAATTATTATAGCCTAAAGTATCCATAAGTAATCAAATCGGAAGTATATTTGAACTTTCTATGAAGATATTTTAAAGAGAAATATTCATCTACCCCAGTTAGCTTAACAATGCTTTGAACAACGGCCGTGGTCTTCAAATAAAAAAGTTTGTTTTTGTGGTATTTTTAAAATGAATTTAAAAGAGTAGAACGATTAAAATTGTGTGGTTAATAAATAAAAATAACAAACTTGTTACCAACTTTATTATGAAATTTATGTCTCTCTCTAAGAAAAATTATTTCACTTGGGACATAAATTTGATAATAAATGGCAACTTGTTTAATATCCTCTATAATCTTCATTCTGTAGATGGCTATTGAATTTTCAATCTTCCCTTTCTTAATAGAACATCAAACACATGTTATCTTAGTTTAAAACTTTTAATAAAACACTTAAAATCTGGTTAATTAATTCTTCAGTCTAAAGAATATTGCAACAGTTAACAATTATGCAACATCAAAGTTTAAGTTACTGTAAATGAAATGTTTTTGGTTAAAACCTTAAAATTTACTTAATGTATTTATTAAAACTAAAAACAATTCAAATAGTTAACAATTATACAATATCAAAGTTTAAGTTATTATAAATAAAAAACTATTTGATTAAAACAATTAAAATTGAATAAATATATTTCTTAAATGAAAAGTCTATTACCAATACTCAAACAATTAAGCAATATCAAAATTTAAGTTATTGTAAATAAAAACTATTATGCAAAATCAAACTCCATGCACACAGTTCATGCATGTAGGAATGTTTAATTACATACAGTGGCCGTTAGGTGTCTAACATGGTATTTGTTACACATGGTCCACAGAAAAAACCTACTGCCACTTCATACAAGTGTTGTTCAAAAGAGTTTACAAATGCCTACATTTACAGAATGTTTAAATACCCTTTTCTTTTCATTTAGCATAAAAGTGTATTTTATATGCACTTTCTCAGAAACAGTATTGGAGAAGAAAATAATAGGAGTGCAATGATATACCGGTATATTCCAATACTTGCCAAGCACAATACATACCATGATATGGTTTCGTGTATTGCAATATATCTTATGTAATGAGTATCCATCTTCTTATAAAACCTAAGACTATAAGTGTTATAAAAATAAAAGTTGAACTTAATTAAAACATATAAATCTACTGTGTCTAAATATTCTCTTTTTTCATAAAGAATTGGTACAGGTCTGCCTGCCTGAGGTATGTTTAGTAATCAGTATGATAGTATGAAAATATGACCTTATCACATCTTGGTAATTAATCAAAACTGTATTGCAATATGGGTTTCCTGTATCGCAATATATCACAATACATTTAATCATATCATTGCACTCCTAGACAATAAAAACATGACATACAGTGTAGTATAATATTAAATGTATAAAAGCAGAATTTAATACACCAGTATATGATGAATATTTATCTAGTACTAACCAATGGTGGGTAAAATATCCATGTAGATGTGACATTTTTTATATAAACCACATAAGTGAGCTATATCTTTTTTTATTACCCCATTGGGGTCTCATAACGGGTTACATAATTTTTGTTGTTTTCACCTGTGAAATATCACACACTGGTTTACCTGTGCATTTCATTGGGTTGATATGGCCGTTATGACCAATAAGCTTGTCTGTCCTAAATATAATGTAATTATAATTTATACAAATTTAAATAACGTCATTAAAACTAGGAAATGAACAACATGATGTTATAGTATAGCATTTCTCTAAACTGTTGTGCAAGTAAAAAGACTAAAGAATAGAATGAATAAAATTATTGAGGTATAGAATATCAAACTCGTTACCATTTATTATCAAATTTATGTCCCTTGTGAAATAAATTTCCTTTACCACTTGGTAAAGCTTGTGACAAAGAACATTATTTCACTCAGGACATAAATTTGATAATAAATGGCAACTCATTTTATATCCTCTATATTGTTAATGACCTCTGATTATCTGATTAACAGCACCATTGTAGGCCTAGACCCTATTAGAATTTTGACATAACAACATTGACAACCAACTGAGCTAAGGCTAAACTATAAGTTCATGCATTCACCATTTTTGCTGGTGTATATTGTGTTTTGCAAAGGAAATCAAACACTCATAAAGTGTATAAAACGATGTAATAAACAGAATACCATATTTGTTTTTGTATGATACATGTTTATATTACATCTTGTGCATTTTCAATTATAAACACATGCACTTGTAATATAAAAAAAATATTAAAAACAGCAACTTGTTTACTATACTGCAAGTAAAATACAGAAGGATGCAAACATTATCAGGTAATATACAGAATTTCAAAGTATTAGAAAAGAATTGAAAAAACAACATTTGGACAGTTAAACACATCACTGGTGGAGGGGCTATTTTCAACAAATGTATCAGGCACATAAACAAGATTTTTTAAGAATGATGTGAGGAGAGAGGCAGACGGGGTTGCTGGATGCATTACTTTTACAAAAATGCTGCTCCAGTGGATAAATATTTTTTTCAACAATCCCTGATATGATCACAAACATTATAAAATGGCTGTTGGCACCTTTAAGTCTTTTCCAGCTGATAGCATTATTTTTAAAGTGACACTGACAGATATTTTCTCTACTTGCTATAAACTTTCAATCAGAATTTAGCCTGTTCAGGGATTTATCCAGCCTTTATACAGTACCGAACATCGGCCCCTTCCCAAAGGCAAATGGCACTGAAAATTCCCAATTTCTGGACTATAAATTCCTAAATTGGTTAATAAATATAATATTACAGTTAATAAATTCAATGGTGTAAACAAAACTTTCCAATTATAACTAAATTCGTGTTGATTTTCCCAATCCCTTCAGCTATAGGACCCTAGTGACATCCCAGTATATTGTTTATTCAGAGGCTATTAGGTGTCAAATATAATTATATTCTTTGAGACTCATGGTCTTCAGAGGAAATCTGCTAACCACATAGGATACTCTTTTTTTATTGAGGCACATGAGATCTTTTATATTCACCTTCCCACAAAGAGGAAGGCACATATGGCCTTTATTACACCAGTAATGGATATGTGGCTGGAAAGAAAAACAGCCCACATTGGCTCATTGAAGGGGATCCATCCAATGACTAATCATACCTCAATTGTTAAAAAAATTCCAGCATTTTTGTAAAAAGATTAATATTATGACAGATCTACAGCAGAAATTAGTTATAAAGATATATTTTAAAAATTAAAAAAAGAATCCTGATATTAATTGTAGATATATTTTATTATTATTATAATTATTATTTTTAATGAAAAACAGTCATTAATAGTAAAGATATATTTCTAAAATATTTTAAGAAAAGACTGATGTAAACTGTAAAGATATATTTTTAAATCATTTTTATGGGTAAAGATATGTTAATTTTTAATATTTCGATTATTTTTATAAGCAGAGTGGTTAGTTATAAAAATATACAGTTTTTATTATTTTGAAAATAAGACTTTTTAATTATGATGCATTAAATAATATATCAAGTTATAACAATTACAAACAACAAACATCAAATAGCAAGAAATGATTTAGAAGTCAGTCAAAATGCGGCACTTACACTATCTTTAATGACGCCTTTATACTGCAATTAAAAGTAAACATCTTAGCATTAAGTCCTATTTTTTGCTATTTCATTATATACATATATGAAGCTTAATATCAATAACAAGACAATCTTTATGTTTCAAACAAAACAGTATCTTTCTAGGATATCATAAGGAAAATGTATAGGTCTCCACCCACCCCTACAAGTTACAGCTTATAAAATGTCAGTATACGTGTAAAATGTAATATTACTTTGTGTTATCTTTTAGTTACAATGTTATACTATTAAGCTAATTAAAGTTTTTGATGTTACCCATCAAATATATGGCAATAATTATAATTTGTAATAGTAAGTTCCATAACTAAGTTAATGAATTATAGTAAATAGTGCCATTCAAAAATTAAATTAAAAGAAACATTCAATTTACATGAGTCAAGTGGAATAAGTTAACATGATTTATATTTTTAAAAAAATTGGAAAGAACATGTACGTGTGTGTCTGTAATATATATAAAATTATATATATACACACAATCCCTGAAATTTCCAACGGCAATCGGTAATACTGTGAATTTTTTCATGGCATTTTTTTTCGCCATAGACTAAAAACATTTTACAGAGGTATTGTTTTCTTATTATTAAAAATAAAGTATACTTTATACGAAAACTGTGGACACTATTTCTCCACAGCATTTATTTTGCCATGAATATTTTCTAATTGCAGAGGTTGCATATATATATATATAATTATATTAAATATTATAACTGTTACAGTATAATTTATTTTATTATTATAGATTTCTAAAGAAGAGTTCACAGGAGAACAGTTCTGTACTGAGTTATGCTCTTTAAACAAATTATTATTATTTAAAGGTTTACCGTTTTATTAGGCCAGTTGTATGTGTTGAAGATCTCTTCTGCATTGTCTGTTCCTCCATCTGTCAACAGCATAATCACTTTATTACAAGCAGCCCCAGCCTGAGCGCGTGTACTGCCACCTGGCACATTCGATTCTAAGCTGTACTCACTGAACTGTAACAAAATATAAATATACAGACTATTTCATCTGCAGATATTACACACAGATCCAATTAGATTCCAAGTTGTACTCACTAAACTGTAACAAAATATAAATATATACTTTCAAATTTTTAAAAGACAATCTTAGTTAAAAGATAACAAAAGACAGTTACCCTTTCAAACTGTTCAAAGACAAACTCAGTTAAAAGGTGACAGAATACACACCCTTTCAAACCGTTCAAAGACAAAATCTGTCAAAAGATGACATAAACCATACTTACCTTTCAAAGTGTTAAAACACACTCAGTTAAAAGATGTCAAAAGATAGTATACTTTAAAACTGTTCAAAGACAAACTCCTTTAAAAGATGACAAAAGATAGTATTTTCAAAGGGTTCAAGGACAAACAGTTAAAAGATAACAGACAATGTACTCAACCTTTCAAACTATTCAAAGACAAACTCATTTAAAAGATGACAAAAGATAGTATTTTCAAAGGTTTCAAGGACAAACAGTTTAAAGATAACAATGTACTCAACCTTTCAAACTGTTCAAAGACAAACTCAGTTAAAAGATGACAAAAGATAGTACTTTCAAAGGGTTCAAGGACAAACTGTTATAAGATAACAGAAAATGTACTCAACCTTTCAAACTGTTCAAAGACAAACTCATTTAAATGATGACAAAAGATAGTACTTTCAAACTGTTCAAATACAAACTCAGTTAAAAGATGACAAAAGATAGTACTTTCAAACTGTTCAAAGATGAACTCAGTTAAAATATGAAAACGATATACTTACCCTTTCAAACTGTTCAAAGACAAACTTGAGGCCAGCCTTGAAGTTGGCCATCCCACCAGCTTTAAGTTTATCCACATCTTTTGAAAGCCTCTGAAAAATAAATATAAAAATATAATTATGTAGAAATGGTTTCAGGTCTGTATTTCAAAGGTTGATTACTCCAAATAGTTACACTGAAGGTTCCTTGTTAATACCAATGTTCAAGGAAACAGACCTTCAAGAGAGAGAGACGTGACCTGTAAAAATACATCACTTTTTATTTTTGGGGTCTATATATATACATACAAATCAATGATATTAAAATGTATAATTATGCAATATAATTCTACAAAATAAATTAACAACCAAGACCATTGTAAACAAAAACAAATTCAGTATATCACTAATGACAAATAACTATCATAAAGATTAGTTTCTTTTAAAAACTTAAGAATAAGTTGTGGATTGAATCAAAATGATTCCACCACACCCTCATTAACAAAATTTAATACACTATCTCTAACAGGATGAAGGTAAGAATAATCCACAAAATATTCTATGCCTACACACCTTCATTAACAAATACACTATTTCTAACAGACTGAATCCAGTAATCTCCATTCCATCCAGTGGTCCACAACTGGTATATCAAAGGCCATGGTATGTGCTGTCCTGTCTGTGGGACGGTGCATATAAAAGAACCCTTGCTGCTTATCGGAAGGAGTAGCCTATGTGGCAGCAGCGGGTTTCCTCTAAAGACATATGTCAGAATGACCATATGTATGACGTCCAATAGCTGATAATAAGATAAAAATCAATCTGCTCTAGAGGCATCATTAAATAAAAGAAAACTTTACTTTGAATCCGATAATCAGTTCATTCACCTACCTGTTTGTTGCGATGATTTGCCTGGACAAAAGGAGTGTGGTTAAAGCATGGGCTCACAAACTGCGCTTCTTGAGAAAACTGTTCAAACAGAAATTATTATCTAATGACAAAATATGAAATCCTTTACCAATACATACTGAAATAATGAACAGGAATTCAAATAAGCACCGTGCCTGGTAACTCATTTAGAAGTTACCCCAAAATAGGGACCTGTAATCCATATAATATTATAAAGGTTACCCAAAATAGGGACCTGTAATCCATATAATATTAAAAAGGTTAACCAAAAATAGGGACCTGTAATCCATATAATATTATAAAGGTTACCCAAAATAGGGGCCTGTAATCCATATAATATTATAAAGGTTGCCCAAAAATAGGGACCTGTAGGTTACCCAAAATGTTTTACAATTCTCAATGCACACATTAGACCCTATGTGCTTAAACATGGTAGTATGTTTGTATAACCATGGTGTACAGATTCTGTTACAATCGTAGGCCTAATTTCTCATTAACGGTTCAACCTTGAATCATGGTTCAAGCCATTCTTTTAACACAAGAAAACCCAGTTTCAACTATGAATCTAGTTTGAACCATCGACGACAAATCGGATCTTACAGTGTCCTAGTGAGTAACAATAAGGTTTTATTTCTGAAATTTAATACTGATGACTTTTGAAATTTCAGCATCATTTTTCAAAGAAATTGGACTTTTCAATTATCGGATATATTTAAATCGAATTAATTGAGGTACATCTATTTATGTTTTCATATAATAAAAGATAAAAAGTTTGGCATTTTAAACATTTTATTGGGAGTTTTTGCTCTTAAATTGTGAATAAAAAATAGCATGGGGAATATCGCTGAATCAGTCAAGCAAAAAGTAAAGTTTGTTTTATTTAACAACACCTCTAGAACATACTAATTTTTATCTTATCATCGGCTGTCAAACATATGGTCATTCTGACGTATGTATTTAGAGGAAACCCGCTGCCACAAATTAGGCTACTCTTTCTGATAAGCAGCAAGGGATCTTTTATATGCACTTTCCCACAGACTGGACAGCACATACCACAGCCATTGATGAACCAGCTGGGGATCACTGGTAGGAACAGAAAATAGCCCATACAGCAAATGGGTCAACTGAGAAGAATTGATACAACAACCAACCGGTTCAGAGGCAGACACTCTACCATTTGAGCTATAGCCGGCTCCCAAATCAGTCAAGCAACATAGGTGATAAAAGTCTGGGGCTGATTTAACAAAGTAGTCTTGGGCTTGAGTCACCATTGTAGTGATCGTAGGATTTTCCTAAGATCATCAGAGCATTTTAATAAACAGGGAGTGGGATGTAACTCAAATGGTAGAGTGTTCACCTGTGAACCGGTCGGTCGTCGGACCAATCCTTCTCAGTGGACCTATCTGCTGTATGGGTTATTTTCCATTCCAAACAGTGGTCCACAATTGGTTCATCAAAGGCCATGGTATGTGCTGTCCTGTCTGTGGGAAAGTGAACATAAAAGATCCCTTGCTGCTTATCGAATAGAGTAGCCAATGTGGTGGCAGCAGGTTTCCTCAAAAGACATATGTCAAAATGACCATATGATTGACGTTCAATAGCCGATGATAAGATAAAAATCAATGTGCTCTAGAGGCGTCGTTAAATAAAACAAACTTTACTTTTATTAAACGGTCTTAGCTTACGATCAAATATATAATATATGCATTTTCTCTGTTTAACCAAAATGCGGATTTTCCAATTTCTGTGAAAACATCTTTCAAATGGGTTACTTATACTTACAGATTTATGTGTTGTTTTGTAATCAACCAGTTTTAAAAATGGTGTCAGAAGTGATATACAAATATAATTTTATGTATGTAAATGTGTAACATGCATACTTGATTTACATACATTGTGTACATAAACTATCACTCATAACGGAAATATACACAAATGGAAACAAATGATAACTTCCGTGTAATTTAGGAATATTTAATAACTATTATTTATTCAGAGTAAATAAAAGGGACATATGTTGTTTAAAGAAAATGTAACAAACAGTGCACGTAAATTAGACTTACTTCCACAATATTAACAAAATCATTTTCTCCAAGGGTGTCAAGAATTGATTTGACAGCCACTTTCATCAGCTGGAGAGCCTGACCATGTGTACTACCACTCCTTTAAAAAGAAAGAAAAAATGAGAATTAAACTCTGTATAAACCATATATATGCCAAGAAATAGTAAAACTTTTAACAGTGCACATATCTAACAGAAAGCTGTAACATTTACTAAACTTGTAGAATATATATTTTTTTATATATTTTTAATAACACGATTAGAGCACAGTGATTTCTTAATCATCGGCAATTGTTTTTCATATATGTTGTAATTTTGACATGTAGTAATGTGTGAGCCAGCCTCCAACAGGTTTTGAACCACTGTCTTCAGCTTGAGAGACCGATATTCACTTGTAGTTGGTGAAATAATTATTAGAACAAGCTTCAAAATAAGCCTGGCACCTAGTATTCTATTTAGAGGTTACTACAAAATAGGAACCTGATAACCTTTAGAAATTAATTATATGTTGAATGTTATACAAACATTTGTTGTTCAGAGGCCACTCACATTAATTCCATGTCACATTTTAGTCTGACGACCATCACACACATTAATTCAGAGATGCATTAATTTCATAATTTACAGTATATAGTCTCTAAATATCATGCACAATGTTTGAAAGAATGGCATAACAAATAGCCTTACTTGTCTATGAGAATCATCATGTCCTTTGGAGAGCTTGAGCCCTGCGTGTACCTGAAAAAAATGTTTCAGGGGCATTTAATGGTAATTTTTTGTGACGGATGTGACATTTTGACACTATAAGACTATATTTCTGTGAAAACACGTGAATACTTTTCTTTACATTTTGTGTTAATAGAAAGCACATGAGGTATGTTTGCAACACCCAAGAACAAACATATTTTGTACTTTTATTTTTGGAATAATTTACTTATTAATATGCGTGACGGACGTGACATCATTTGGAAGCCATTTTTTTTTGTCCAAGT
>JAULBS010012692.1:0-11067 GCA_032355785.1 Symmetromphalus regularis | reverse complement strand
GCAGTAGCGGATCTGGGAGTGAGGGTGGTCCAGGTACCCCCCCCCCCCTTTATCAAATTAAAAAAAAAATTGGTTACCTTTTTCCCAAGTGGAAGGACATGAAAATTAACAATTTTTTCCTCAATTTCTATTCTCTCATCACTTTTGGACACCCCAAACCCCATTTCTGAAATCAGCCTTTGGACCCCCCCTTTCAGAAGTCCTGCATCCAAACCCGGGGAATACAGGGGGGACATGTTCCTCCTACCTTTTGGACAGGGGGGGGAATACCTATATAATTATTCCCCCCCTATCTTTTGCTTTGAAAAATTGAAATTAAAATGCCTAAATAATACTCTTTTTCAGTATTTCTCTTTATTATATCAGTGTAACATTTAGCCATGTGGTCTTAGCACAAATATACCAAAGTACACAGGAGGTTTATTAAAGTTGAAGGTTTTAGCCAGAAAACGTATTTCAAAAACCTTGGGTATTCACCACAATTTATGGGGCAGGGGGGCATGCCTCCATACCACACCTGGCTCCATACACCCACTTCCAGGAAGCCCACCACTCCATCTCACACCAGGAATCCCCCTAGCTCCATCCAACCCACTTCCAAGAAGCCCTACCCCCCAGCTCTATTCCACCCACTTCCAGGAAGCCCCCTGACTCCATCTACCCCACTTTACCTTTTTAACATAAAGATTCATATAGCACCAAAATTTAACATCATAATTAGGCTTTGCTCACATAAAATGAGATATTAAATCAATGTAATAAGTCATAACTTCAGTAAACTTTTGCATGTTTAATACAAAAAATATTCTTGGTTAAACAATCAACAATACAAATTTATAATATATTTATTAAACATATTTGCTCAATTAGCTTTAATAATAATACTACATGTATTACACTCTAAGTCAAATTGCAATGAAAATTGCTTTAAGTTTAATGCTATATTTAATTTTTACCAAACTATTCTTGCATCAGCTTTTATTATTTTTGTCGAGACAGTTTCCTGACACGTATGTATTGTATACATATAATCTTCTCAATCAGACTTTTATTCAATATGTAATTATGTTAATTAATTATGTTCCATTTATTATTTTAAATATGTAATTTCTGATAAACAACGTGAACGAAGTGTATCACTGTATAGTTCACATACCCATTTCAATTTGTTATTCTTAGATTAACAGATTATTCTAGTAATAATATAATGTTCGTAATAACGTTTTGTTTAGCAAAATAATACCTTTATATATGATTGGTCATTAAAGGATGATCAAAGAGGTAAACGTGAAGTCACACCAGTGCCAACATAAAACTCAGTTGTAATGCCAATGCATGACCTTGTACTGGAACTGGAAATTTTACTAAAGAATATTTACTTACGCCAACCCTCGGGATGAAAATATGGCTCAACCATAATAGGGTACGACGCTGCTAAAATGGCTGTCACTAAACCACATAACATCATTGTGGATTTGTACTTTTTCCACCAAGCACTGCTAAATGGTTTGGGCATTTTGTTGAAACGAAAGTCAGTCTGCAGAGTGAAATATTGTTCAATGTGCGCATGTCCAGCAAGGTTGCACTACACCTACTAAAGTTGATCACTTCCACTTCCAGGTTACACGGTATAAATCTCTGTAATCAATTTCATTCACCGTACATTCTTTGGGTAAATTTTGATTTAATCAACCCAGACACACACAAAACAAATATATATATATAAATAATAAAAAAGAATAAATAAATAAAAAATAATAATAAAAAGAAAAGTTTAGCATTTTGGAGGTCAAACCCTATTAAATTTATAACGTACAAATTTTCAATTTTCCATTCCAACCAGTGATCCACAATTGGTTCATCAACGGCCGTGGTATGTGCTGTCCAGTCAGTGGGACGGTGCATATAAAAGAAACCTTGCTGCTTATTGGAAAAGAGTAGCCTATGTGGCGGCAGCGTGTTTCCTCTGCAACCCCCTCCCCCAATATTTTAATGTTATTCTTGTGTTTTTTGGTAAAGTCAGTTGCTTCTTAGTATTAGCAGCCCCCCACCCCAATATGAATTTCGTTTCAACGCCACTGTTGATAATTTGGTTTCCTCTAATGGTGTCGTTAAACAAAAAAAAGAAAATATATACAGTGTGGGTGCCCCACCCGCCATATAAAATCCTGCACGTTATTTACTCAAACGTAACTATCTTCCAGCTCCCCTCCTCCACACCATTTGCCGCGGGATTAATTTAGACATTGATCTTGTGTGCACTGAAACATTTACTGCTTCCACATGTTCCAGATGTTTAGGCTAATGAAAAAAAGCATATTCTTGCATTAGCATTCATATTTTGGTTATATTTATAGGCGTCTGCAAAGGGCACTCTAATAAAGAGTTTTACCCTGAACCAGTCACATTCCCCCGAAATACTGTTTGGCATAAACTTTAGCATAATCATGTGTAATTTAATTGTGTATGATAAAAGAAATGGATAGACTAAATAAATATAAAAAATAATGTAAAAAAGGACGGATCATGAACTTAACAATAAGGCCATTTATAACTATACAATAATTTATCACGGGCGTTGGAGTCGGGGGCGGGCTCCAATCCTCCCCCCCCCATAAATATGTTCCTTATTTATTGTTTAATTATTCACCGGCAAACACTGATGTTCAGAAATGGGAGCAGCTCACACTCACCCATCTCACCCCAATATCATGAATATGAATTTCGTTTCAACGCGCCTGATTTATGTTTCAAAGTCTGAACCCAGAGGGTATACAGTGGCGTTGAAACGAAATTCATATTGGGGGGGGGGGCTGCTAATACTAAGAAGCAACCGACTTTACCAAAAAACACAAGACCTTCGCCCCTGGTATATTCAATTCAATTCAATTTATTCAATATACACAACACCCCTTGGGGCAGCGCATACAATGAACTATAAGAACTAATTTCTTTACAAAATCATGCGCTTTTTATGGAAACAGTCTAAACCGATTGCGCATGCTCGTAAATAGTTGTTTTGGGTGAAATGGTGACTGTTGATGTGAACAAGCTATGTATTTTGAGAAATCTCTGGTAAAGTGTTTATATTCTGTTAGCATTTAATAAGTAGTTGTTTATATATTTTCATTTTTATGCAGATGGTTGATCCAGTGTGTTACTGTTTATCTCTGTTTCATTAAATGTATCGATAATAATGTTAAGTAATGTATTACCGGTGTGTCAAAATGTGGTTTTTCTCATAGACATAGTGACAGTCTTACACCTGGTTGAATATTCACCGTGGCTGTAACTTGTGTAAATTGTGAAATGAAGCATATTTTAAACAACATACGGAACAGTAATCCCTAATTGGCTTGAGTTCGACTTTTTATTATTTATTTATTTTTATTATACATGTACATGCTTATATAAGTTATAATCAATTTCTGCCTAAATCTGGAGTTGGTCATTTGACATTGTAGGAACGGTATCCAGTCAATTTGTACCATAGTCATTTCGTACCATAGTCATTTTGTACCCAATTTTACCATTTCATACCAAAGTCATTTCATACCATAGTCATTTCATACCATAGTCATTTCGTACCATTGTTATTTGGTCATTTTGTACCATAGTTAATTGGTCATTTCGTACCAAAGTCATAATATAGATCAAGTATATATACTGAGGTTGTTGATGAGGTAAAGGCTTCCGTTTCTGAGCATCAGAATTTGGTGGTGAATAATTTAACAATGAATTAAACAAATATTTTTGAGAATTATTGGTGGGGGGGGGGGCTACCCCTTGTTTATCCAAAACCAATCAGGCAGAGAATCTATCGACAGTAACGGGCTAAGCGTAAGGACGTTGGCCTATATAAGATTGGGTGCGGGCAGAGGTCTTCATATGGCAATAGCCTTTACATAATTATGTAAAGAAAAGTGAGTTCAATGGTCTGAGACTGAGAGTCGTTTTGACGCAAATCTTTTATAGTTATTTGTTTGATATATAATTTTTATTATAAATAAATTTATATGAAGTGAAATGATGTGAGCACCAGCTGTCAACCTATGTCATCGGCCAAGTGTGACGTCATTTGTTTAATTTGATGGTCTCGAGTATTTTCTGATCAGTTTTGTTTTCTTAAATTTTGTTCAGAAAAAATATTAATAATAATAAGTCTACCAGACACCAAATCATTAGCTTTCCCAGCATTTATAAACACATAAAAAGCTGAATTTCAGAATTAACCAAATAATGGGACACATAGGTTTGAAAGCATGTACATGTCATAGCTAACGATTTGTTAACATTTGCTCACTTTATCGTTTCTTCAATAAAAATAAGTAGTGGCAAACCATGACCATGAAAAGAATAAGATACCTAGTACAAAATGTCTATGGTACGAAATGACCAATTAACTATGGTATGAAATTACCAAAGCACTATGGTACAAAATGACTAACATCCGTAGATTAACATTAAATAACATGCAACATCAATACATACCAAAATAAGCAGCTATTGTCACTGGCAGAGCTCACAAACGTGTCATCTGCCTAAGTTTAGAAAGTTATGTGACATGCATTACTTGCTTGAAGAAAAAAATGTATGGGAAGCCCATTTTGCCCCAACTCCATCAGTTAAACAAAACGAAAAAATCAGTAAGATGTTTGTTTGGACATGGCATGAAGAATAATTTTAATTTTTTTTTTTTTTTTTTAAAATAAAATCTTTAAAATTGTCATTCATTAAACATGAATGTAGTAATATAAACAAAATGATTTAAACCACTGGGTGCATCTTAAATTTTGCGTTTAGAGCAAAGGGTTGTGAGATGACATACTGATTACTCCAGGATATATATATTTTTAAGGATAGGGCTTTTGTTACTGTTATTTTAGGGTTAGGTTTAAATCACCATAATAAAGATAACTGTCTTGAATAACAGTGAGTGTAGATATTGAATTCATTCAGCAGTATGCTCATTTAAAACAAATTGACAATGCCATTTCAAAACAATTTATTAAATCAGCAACAGTGTTAAAATTTGTCTGAATTTCAACAACAGACAAACTTAACATATGCATAAAATGTCTTGTTTTTTAACAGATGATGCAGCTACATTTAATTTATCAAGTTGATTAAACCACTGTTTATGGTGTTTGATAACAAGTTACAACACAATGGTAAGTGTGATGCATTCGTAACATAATATTTATGAATTGAACTTTATAATGTTTTTGGTTTATGGAATTATGACTATGAACTGCAAAACAGCTTTACACACTGTATTAACAGCGTAGTATGTTAGCCCGGAGCAATTCATATCAAAGTGTGTAAAGCTGTTTTGCGGTTCATACTTCCATGAACCTCAAACATTATCAAGTTCAATTCTTATAATTCCAAATGTATAATTTTGAAATTAATATAAAGTTCTTTCAAATAAAAATAAAACTCTTTTGTCCAGCTGATTCTTCACAATTACGGCATTAAATGTCAATATCAGCTAGGCACATTCATAATTTGACATAAACAAATGACATTAATAGTTATTTAAGTAAATTTAAACGATAATATAAACACATAAAATGATCTCTTTTGTATAGTAAAATGTGCATGTGGTGAAGCGGTTGGTGTAACTGTAAGAATATTTAACTATAAATTTGTGAATAGGTGCCATTTTATGATGGTGTTTTCCAATTACTGTGTTGAAATTACAGTTAACAAATTTTAAGTGTTTGAAAATTCCATGTGATGGCAGATTTTAAATTGACAAAAGAGTGTTCAATGTAACCAGGGATAGATGAAACTGGTATGTCGCATGTTTCTGTTGTATTCACTGGCTTTGTAACTGAAGGTAGGCAAATGTGTCGACAGTTACAATACGTGTGAGATTAAACAGGGCCAAGCTCATATTTTGTTTTAGGTAGGAAAATATTTTTTAAATTAAAATCTCCAAACGAACTGGTAGGCATGTCTCTCATTTTGACGTGACGCTGACAACTGCAGTCGATTATTGTTTGATGTTTAAAAATAGAATCTCTGGGGTTTGAGGGTATTCCTTTGTTGACATAATTCATAAAGTAGTTTCAGTTATAGTCCGAAATAGTGCAATCATCCACCTGGCTGACTAACTCAGGTTTCTCCGAAGTGAAACACAAAACTGAACTCCAATCAGATTTCGATTTTTATAGGCATCTTGTGCAAGACTACTGGTTTCCAGCCTTTGGCTCACCCATTCTTGGAGTAGATTTTTTGGGGGCTGGTTCATTTTGCCATGTTGCTTGCCGGTATCTGAAAAAGATTAAAGTTCACCCCTGGGATATATTTATTGTTTGCAGGGGACAATATTTTGTAATCTAAGGAAACCGGAAGTCGGTTCACATGGTTTTTACCTAGGTAACCAATTGTTTGGTTACGTGAATTATATTTGCGTAACCCATAGATTACCTGATCGGTTACCTCAAAAATACTTTGAAATTATGTTTTAAATACATAATTTTTAGCTAAAACAGTTGAAACAAAATATAACAGAAAACAATTTATAAAACAGGTTTTTTTTATGAACATTTCCAGTCCTTTTGTTGTTTTTTGCGCTGTCCAGGCTACTTTCATTTTATCTACAGTGATGCTCCAAATGTTAGTTTTTTAAAGCTCATTATGCGATGTTAGTTATTAAAAAATTTGTAACACCTGTTAACATTAAAATAGTTTTTAACGTTTGTAAAATTATAGGTAATCCACTATTATGTCAACATATATTCCTAAAGATCAAATAGCTGCAGATAATTTAGCGGTCCATGCACATTTCATTAAAACTCTATACTGAGCATTTTAGTTTAGACTACATATAGTTGCAAGTTGCAACTGTTGCAATATAACGTTGTTTACTCGTTCTCTGTGTATCAAACATCTAAAAGTCAGTTTAAAGCATTTGTAGGAACACTTGTACATCTGCGTGAATAAACTTTCTGTAATCGTGAAGTTTGCGAGTTTTAATTTCTGAACATCTACAGGTCGTGACGTAATCAATTTGCAGTTCGCGTAAATCTAATTTTGCGTAACCGACACGCAAACAGAATGGCTGTTCACATGAACTATTGTGCCCTGGTTTGACAATTATGTACATGGCAATAACTGACAATAATTCAGATGACATTTTTGGGATCACTTTCCATTATAATTGGAAGACAGTCATTCCTTGGTATTTCCAGAACAACATATGCCTTATGCTACCTGAATTAAATATGCTTGACTTTGACTTTTTTTTAAAGTATTAACATTTTTACATGTACATGTATTATGATTAATGCCATGGTTTTAATATTACAGTCTAAAAGCAAGTCAGGAGAATGTGTAAAAGTGGTAGTGCGGTGTCGACCCATGAATGAAAAGGAGATCGCCGATGGTCATGAAAGGTAAAGTGATTTTCATTTAATCTGTGGCAGTTGGAGCATTTTTAAAGTAAAATTTTATTTTATCTTCCCTTTAGATAAGATATCTAGATCACTAGTAGAGTACTCATTTTCTTGAGGTTTAAGATTGTAAATTTAATTACCCCCAGTAGACACTATGGGTTTTCCATGTTCCTAACCATGCTCTATAACTGTTACATCAAAGACTAGTGCACATTATATTATATGCTTTTTGTTTGGTGAAGCTTCTTCAGTTAAAAACACTTTTTTTTCCTTAGTTCTTTAGGAAATAATATTTATATCACAAATATGTTTGTTCATAAGGCTAAAAACTTAATTTATTTGTGATCTGATGGTGTCTCCAGAATTGTTCTAGTGACACAGCTTATCCACCAAAATTTTTTTTTGATCACATTTGCCAGTTGGTGACTGTCCAATAACCTGTCTGTGATTCATCAGGGAATGATCAGGTCATAGTTAATAAATGAAGAGAGAAACAACATAATGTATTTCAAATTTCTTTATTCGCTCTATTTAAAAATCGAATATATCCAGGCACTAATCTAGGATAGAAAAAGTGGGAGAAGTGAACCTAGCAAAAACAAAATGTATTAAATTAATGTGTTGTTTTTTGTCTTTCTCATGTAGGCCAATGACCTTTTTTTCAGGGCAGATTTTAAAATTTATTTTTTAATATTTTAAACAATAACAAATCTCCGTAAAAATATTTTCAATATTTTATTTTATTAAATTATTTGTAGAGAAACGTCTGAGCCCTATCCTCTATCTCCATTTTGTAACAGTCCACACATTACGCGCATATAATCAAAGACATGTTCTTGTTACGTTTTACACAATCACCAGACAATTATTTTAAATTAAAATTTAATAATGCAATAAAGAGAATCAACAACCATATTATTTGAATAGATATGCCATTGAAAATATCTATTTACTGTAAAAACTTTCAGTTTTTAAAGGAAACGCCAATAGAATAGCAGTCAACCAATCAAAACCACTGCTTAATTTTTTTTTAAATTAATCAATAGACCATGTGACCACGTTGTGGTGTCTGTATTTTAGCAAAACTAAATTAAAAGCGTGCATGCAACTAAGTTCGACACGGTCTATTTCGTGTTACCAGAAATAGCCGGTCATTGACAAAGGACAATAAACAAGCGTCATGCAAGATTTGTTACTTGTTTGTGTGTAAAGGCTATTTTTTCTGGATTGACATCACAAATCGGTCTCACTGTCAAATGTTTGTTATTGGGATTTGTTTTTCACTTTACTTCGAGCCAAATTTTACGGCGACTTCGACTTCTCACTACTGCTAACAAGTCAGCGACTTTAGCGAACTTTTGGCAAAAACAAAGTCCCATTTCGCCGGCTAGCTTAGTGCCTGATATCATGCCACAGGATTTCACGGTAATGACCGTTTTTAGTAGCATATACTATGTCGACAAAATCATGGAACCAAAAATCTGTTTTCCCATGATTTTCATATCATGTTTATGTTATCTTTTTAGTATATATATCTATTTAAACATATCTGACACCAGCATTATCTGAACTGTCAAATCTGACACTAATCAAATACAGTAATAAAAAAAAAAATTGCCGATCTTGTAACATGTCTCGCCTGACAGTGTTTGTTGTTTAACATGCAATTTTGGGTAATGCGGAATAGACCATGTCTCAAACAAAACTTTACATATACCATGGTGCAAAGTCTACTGCTTAGCAAGAGATACATCTAAAAATATGTCACTTGCTGATTTAGTGAGATCATAGCCAAATACACAATATTAGTTCACACATATGCTTTTAATTTAACCCTCCCAAAAATACGACATACTGTAAAATATTTTATTTTCCCTGGGATTTAATTTACGTATAAACGTATTTAGCGCGAAATAAAGAACCCGTGAAAAATTAAACCTGACTAAACTTGTGGTTAGACTCCAACTTTTTAAAGTTTTTGATACGATCAATCAGCGGTCATCCTTCAAAGTGTAGATACCGATAAAATGTGAAGAAAAAGAAAATAATAAAACATCACATCATGCAATTTTATGTTCTTGTTTAATGTTGAGTGTGTTATAAGTTACGTTTGATAATTTACTTGTTTTATTTTAAGTTGAATTGTAAACATGTGCTCTGGCTGCCATCTTTGTTTATTTTTGTATCTGAAACCAGTGATTACTAATTACTGTGACCGCTGAAATTTCAGTTTCACTGTACACGCAGAATGAATGGCTGGAAGGACAGGCAAGGATTAAATATACCGAACTAATTTACTGTAATTAAACTGATATTTCGCTGTTTTATTAAATGAATAATAATTTTAAAACCTAAGTTAAACGTTTGTTCCTTTCTTTCCGGAATAATATTTCATGAGTGCCAAGTTATATTTACACTGCCCGTGTGACACAATTGGCGACACTATCGAATGATGTATGTTCACCAAAATAATTGGTTTGATTTTTTTAAATATAAATTGGCCAGCAATTTATTAATATGTAATTTATATAGGGTACTTGAAGAAAAAAAAAGTTTTTGTTTAATCAAGGATGCGCGAAATATTAATTCCGCGAACATGGCAATTTATATTTAGCACAAAATTTACACCCCTCGAAAATAAAGTATTTTATAGTAAGTATTTTTAACAATGTGTTTTGATTGGTGATAAATCAAATAAATCTTTATTTTTATCATTTGGTTTCATGAAAAGGATTGTACCTTTTTGGGTTTTTCCGAGTTATTTCCATTTAAAACCAGAAGTAGTCAAGTGAAATTAACTTTGAAGTTTGTTTGTTTGTGGTCTTGTTAATCTGCGGTGGATGCTTATCCCTAAGTGATAGCAAAGATGTGACAATACTAGTAAAATTGTTTCATTTCTTATTAATGCAGTGAAATAGAGCACAAAATATGGGTTGGGGGTGGGGACATTTTCACCAACTTGTTTTGCCTGCTGAAGGACCACTAGAGCCAAATCATTAATATCATTAACAAAATATAATATAATAGAATAATAGGCCTATAGTAAAATGAAACAAATCTTTCTAATAATTATAAGGGTTCTCATGACTTCAAAATACCCAAGTTAATTTTTGGGTGGGGACTTTGCCCTCGTGGACCCCCTATCGGAGTCTAGGCGTCTCTTAGATTTAGATTTTAGTCTCAATATGTACCAGTAACTTTTTCCAATTCTCATGCCTGATATTGATAAAGTGTTGTGAAATATCCATTTTCTGTTGTCTTCTCTTTACTGCTTACCATTAGGCAGTTTCCAGAAGACTACTGGTGTCTCCTCTTTACTGCTTACCATTAGGCAGTTTCCAGAAGACTACTGTTGTCTCCTCTTTACTGCTTACCATTAGGCAGTTTCCAGAAGACTACTACTGCTTACCATTAGGCAGTTTCCAGAAGACTACTATTGCCTTCTCTTTACTGCTTACCATTAGGCAGTTTCCAGAAGACTACTGTTGTCTTCTCTTTACTGCTTACCATTAGGCAGTTTCCAGAAGACTACTGTTGTCTTCTCTTTACTGCTTACCATTAGGCAGTTTCCAGAAGACTACTGTTGTCTTCTCTTTACTGCTTACCATTAGGCAGTTTCCAGAAGACTACTGTTGTCTTCTCTTTACTGCTTACCATTAGGCAG
>JAULBS010012691.1:0-25480 GCA_032355785.1 Symmetromphalus regularis | reverse complement strand
CACATCTGAGCTACATGTAGATTCCACCAAAATCAGTAGTTAAAACCACCTTTCACATCTGAGCTACATGTAGATTCAACCAAAATCATTAGTTAAAACCACCTTTCACATCTGAGCTACATGTAGATTCCACCAAAATCAGTAGTTAAAACCACCTTTCACATCTGAGCTACATGTAGATTCCACCAAAATCATTAGTTAAAACCACACTTCACATCTGAGCTTGATACCACCAAAATCAGTAGTCGAAACCACCCTTCATAACTGAGCTAGATGCCGTTAAAACCACCCTTCACAACTGAGATAGATGCCACCAAAATCAGTTGTTAAAACGACCATTCACAACTGAGCTTGATACCACCAGTTTTCACAACTGACCCCACTGTATTGAGTAAAATCTGTTGAACACAAATCCTCAGCACACGGTTAGATACAAGACTTTGATTTGAGTTTTCGTGTTAATCATTATAATACTGACAACCCACAGTGAGAGTGCCATTATCCACGGAATCAAGCACTTCAAGATACTGCATTTCTGGGTTCATATAAAGGTCCACATAGTAATTGTGATTGACTGCCTAAGAGTGAATGTATAGATTTATGCTTGTGTACAGATTTATGCTTGTATTCTATGTAACGAAAACATCAGAAAGATCTTCTGAAATTTACTCTGACAACTAATTGAGAATGCCTACATATAGGCTTTATATATGTGTGTAGAGTTGTTAAATCAACTTGTCTTTTTAGTTTTCGAAAGCATATTTTTTTCAGCATATTTTGGGTGTCTTTTTTGGTGTGTTTTTTGTTCATCACACATAGTACAACTAGGGACATTCATGTAAGAGCTGGTCATTAGACATAGAATAAAAAAATGTATATTAAAATTTCATCTAAAATTTTAAGAAAATATATTTTCCATTTTCTGACCAGCATTGAAATGTGTTAATGTTTCTGATTGCATCTAAAGACCTGAAAATACATTGCCTTATATTGTTACTAATACTTTTGCACAAATTTAGTTTTTGTCAAAATATTATATATTTAAAAGTATTTCATTAAAAAAAAGAATAATTTAAAAAAATAAAACTTTTAAAAACGACCTATTTAAATTTAAAAAAGTTATTTACCAAATATAAATTTTATAACCAGTGCTTAAAAATATCAACATTTCCATTTGCTTACCCATAGTGATTTATATAATACATGCCATGGGATTTCATGGTAACGATTGTTACCGGTATTGTGTTGGCAAAATCACAGAACCAAAATTTTGTTTCCTATTATTTTCATATCACTGCTGTATTATTTTGGATTACCAAAATAAAGTTTCCAATGGGTTCCCATGATTCAAAAGCACAGAACCAAAAAAGTGTTTCCCATGAAATTTGAAATCATGATAATATAAAATTATTTTATTATATAAAATATAATTTTAAATTTTGATATACATGTATTTACTGACCTTCTCGGATGCGATTGAGATTCTTTCTGATTTGGCACCATCTCTGTTGTGGTTTGGGGTTATTAATAGCATCATTGCTAGGGATTTCAGGAACTTCATTGCTATCACTGTTATTTTGTCCTTCTTCGTCACTATCCATGCTTGCAAATTCCGGTTTTAATAAATATCTCAAGTTGTTTCACACTTTTTTCAGTAGTCAGACAAAATAACTGAGTCCATCCATTTTGTTCACCTCTGTAAATATAGGTATGTTCATGTCTTTAAGTGTAAGTGATCACTTCTTTAGACTATAAGTGGTAATGCAGGTAACACGTTGTAAGAATGTTATCTGGTATAGGTAAATAAGCAAACTATCACAGGTAAAAATGTAGTCCATTTTTCCACACATAGGATAGGTCAATTACATACAGATTTAATTGAAAACAATTTTAAGGTATACACTTCACTTTACTCTGAATAAACAGTTCCTTATGGAATAACATATATATCTGCCAGTTCTTTTTACCTGCAAGATTGAAATCTTGAAAAATCAATACAGTATGCTTTATAATCAGGTGTCTGTCTAATCCAGAAATCTATCTGATCCAAATTCTGTCTAATCCGATAACAAACAAAAAAAGAAAGTCTAATCCAGCATTATCTGAATTGTCTTTTTTGTTTTTGTTCCACAAGAATCCAGTTTCACTGTATCTACAGTATGTTTTCATTAATTTTCCCACATACATGTAGAACATTTTACATTTTGTATAGTCCATTCATTTATACAGTTTAAATTACCCTTTGGTTTTTTATATCTCTGCTATTGCACACTTTACAGTCATAGTATAAGCATCTGGATCCATTGAACTTTCTCAAATCAAAAGATATAAAAAAAATAAAAAAATTCTTTATTAGAACTACTTGAATTCTCCATCACATTGTTCATTTTAAATAATGAGTTATTTTCCATTTACTACATACCTGCACTGTGTTGACTTTCAAGAATCTGGTTTAAATGAGTCCACTGTCCTTTCACAAACTTTGATCTAATTATGGTGAATTAAAATTGACAAGTTGTTTTTTCACTTGTTACCACTGCAAATTTCACTACACTGTACTTTTTCCGAATTAAGTTCCTTTTTTTTCCTTTAAAATATTCTGAATTGTCTATCCAATTACAAAATTAAAATATTTTTTCACTTTGTTACTATGACACTTTCTTTTTCATTAAATTTGTGTACACTTATCTCTTCCACTTAACAAACAATAGTGAACATTTAACAGAGAAAAGAATCTTTGCTTTGTGAACTGCAAGATCATTCTTTGTGAACCGCAAGTTCTGATCCAATTAATTGTTTATCTTGTTCTGCTGTCTTGGGAGATAGTTACGGCAAACCATCAATACTTTATGATGTTTGTGAGAGTTCATTGCTTCTGTATGTCGTATGATCTGGCATCGTATAATTCTGGCACCATATAGATATGTCGATATGTCACTGTGCAGCTGTAAATACAGCGTGTCACTTCATCATGAGGTGATGTATATTTGATTTTTATTGCAGTTCCCTTGCTGCAATTGCCATGAGCATGGAGGTCTTTTCAGTTTGATTGCAACATCACAATAATGGGTCTAATACTGGTATGGGTGTCTAGTTTGAGATATACAGTAGATTACTTCTAATTGCATAGGCACTGTGCACAAATATGCAATTAACAGAATTGTTTATTTATCAATAATGCAATCTGGATAGCATGCGACTAGTCTCAATATTTAGTATGAAATTTATTAACAACCCAAATAGCCAACTTTTCTTTTGTGCTGGGGGAGGGGGTGTTGTTAAATAAATAAATAAATAAATAAGTCAATTTATTAAACAGTTATGACAAAAATCACTATTAAAAATGCAATTATTTGACCATGCAAAATGAATTACATATTAACAAATACTAAAAATAGCATATGACTAAGTTCCTATTAATGTTAAAGAATTTTGTGATTATTTGTTCAAATATATTCAGTTTACCATATTTTTGGTAGTTTTGAAGGTAAAATTAATTTTTTTCTTTATAAAAAATAAAATAATTTGTGTTATATAAGCTCACCTCCTCGCCTGAGGTGAGTAAGAATCACCGGTGGTGAGTAAGAATCGCTGGTTGTGAGTAAGAATCGCTGGTGGTGAGTAAGAATCGCTGGTGGTAAGAATCGCTGGTAATGAGTAAATGCTTGCTGACGCTAGTCCCCCGGGCCAGTAGAGATTTTTCCAATCTTAAAATTAAATAGAGGGACTAGTGATTTTTCGTGTGGAAGAGTAACTTTTTAAGGCTACTAGTCCTCCAGGCGAGTGAAAATTATTTCTACCCCTGTATATACAAAAATCATTATAAAATATTATATGTAATTAAAACAAATCCTAAGTATATATTTGGTTTTGTGCAGAAGAAAACAGGAATATCTTCTTAATGAGGAATGTAGTTATGTGGAATCGACTGTATGTCTTACCTTCAACCAGTCATTCAAATCAATTCAATCAGACCGTTTTTCTTCAGTTAATCTCGTCTATACGTCACTTGTTAATACTTGACTTGGCATTATTTGGTTTAAATATTATTTATTTCAGTTTGATATGTTTGTAATTAATCAATATGCTGATTATGTACTTACAATTTTTTATCAGTCTTAATCTGTGTATTCAACTTTTCTTTCCGGTGTCTTTTCAACATATGATGCACATGGATATTCTTTTTTCCACAGATCTATGTGTAGTCAAGGGAGATAACCACAAAAATAGGTGGCATTAACATCACCTACATCAGTTTCATCTTAGAGTTTTTCACATCTATTGATCCCTCCATCAGTTCAATACTGCTTCCATCTGTCTATCCATTCATCCTTCCATCATTCAACACACAACAGTTATTCACTCCTCTTCATCCTTCCTTCCTTCCGATTTGTACCCCTGGTCTAAATCCCTGCTACCCTACCCCAAACACACCCTTACGGTGTATTGCCTGACACTTTGATTTAGTTGGTTGCACTCTCCTTGGGATCCTGAGGACAAATATCTAAATCAATATCAATTAGTGACTTGTTTTGTTGCCTGGGTGACCATTGTCAATTATATGAAAGTTAGTCCATCAAAATGCTTCTAACATGTCAGTTCTTAACCCAGTCTGTCAAGCTATTTACTGTGGCAAAACAGATCTTCCGGTTCCTTGAAAGTTTTACTTCAGAAATCAAAACATGCAGTGTTCAATATTTAATTGTCCTCACGGACTTTCTGTAAAAGTGAAGGAAAGAAAGGATTATTTCTTTAATGACACATTTTTTATTGAATGGGTATGAGTATGAAACAGTGTCATTATTCATATTCTTCAGAGGAAACCTGTTACTGCCACAAGACTACTCTTTCCAAATAGCAACAAGGAATCTTTTATTTGCACTTTTTTCCACAGACAGAACAACACATACCACAACATTTGTTACACCATTTGTGGGTCACTAAATGGGTCTGCTAAAGGGGATCGATCAGATAACCCATCGCACCTTAGGTGGTCAGTCTATATGTACTTCTTGAGATATATTCCACTCCTCTGTACTTAAATAATGCGTACCTTCTGGATTGGCCTCTGTGACGCAGTGATTAAGCTATCGGACTCGAGGTTGGTAGGTACTGAGATTAAATCTCAGTCGAGGCAAGGGATTTTTAATCTCAGTATTGGCTCCAACTTAGAATGAGTGCTCTGCAAGGCTCTATGGGTAGGTGTATACCACTTACACCGAACAGTGGTCCACAACTGGTTTAACAAAGGTCACGGTATGTGCTGTGGTATAGTGCATATAAAAGATCCCTTGCTGTTTATCGAAAAGCAGTGGTTTCAGTGTCTCCTACTAACCTCTGTTCTGGACAGACAGCACAGGAACCTGAGTTGTGTGCCTAAAACAGCATGCTTGAATCTTAATTGGATAAAAGCACGAAAATAAATACAACAACCACCACCATGTGTGGATGGAATCAGCCTCAGTGCATCACATTCAAGCTGAAGACCATGGTTCAGAACCCGTCAGAAGCTGACTTGACTACGTGTCAGAATTACCCAGTACTAAATATGTGACATCCAATAGCTGATGATTAGTAAATCAATGTGTTCTAGTAGTGTCATTAAAAAAAAAAAACCTTAAAATATTGTGTTTCAGGATAAGCTGTGTGTTTGCGAACTCCTGGCATCATCAGTCTTGGTGAGAATCATGATAACAATTTTCCAATACATTTTTTTCAAGTCTGCGTACAGAGATACTGTTTTGATTACTATAACAGTTGTCATTTAAATTGCTAAATTACATGCTTTTTACCTTATTATTACCTGCACAAGGATTCTTTTGGTCTAAATTACATGTAAATGCTTGTTAACTTGTTTTCACCTGTAAGACGATTCTTTTGACAGGGGAGAAGAGAAAGTCACGTTTGAATGGCAAGAAAAGCACGCATATCTACTTGCTAACATGCTATTTGCTGACCTCACACTTGTTCACAGCTTTCGATCATTACATGTGACAGGTTTCTTTGTCCATAACGATGTGAGTTCAGCCATTCACTTGACAACGTGCACATGATTTATCTGATCTGTTCATTTTTATGTCAGTTAATACGCAAGGATTTATCCAGAATGTTTCACCAAGGTCCCATGGCTAAAGGGATTGGAAAAATTAGTGCAATTTTAGTCTTAATTGGGAACTTTTTCACACCACTCAATTTATGTAACAGTTACTGTAATATTATATTTATTAACCAGTTTGGGAATTTATGGTCTAGAAATTGGGTATTTTCAGTGTCATTTGCCTTTGGGAAGAGGTCAATGTTTGGTACCGTATAAAGCCTGGATAAATCCCTAATATGTATGCCTGTTTGATTGCATTAAAGTGGCATTATCAAATTTCAGATTTGCTTAAAACTTTTATATTTTAATAATTTAGCTAGGCACTAAGATAATAGGGCATTTAAGACACATCTGTTATAAGTACCAGGTATGTAAAGTTTGATTTGACAGGTCTTATCTGTTTGGACATTGATATATATCATCGTCATGCCAGATTGTGTCCCATTAACAGGAACTGTCTACTGACATGCACAGTTGAGTCACATAGCACACTTTATGACATCAATGTTTACGTTGTTGAATTTAGTAAAGCAATCAAAAACAAAATTATTTCTAACTCACCTGTATTTTGCGAGAAAAACAAATTTTAATGTGTTGTCAAATGTTATAATTAGTTAGCTAGTGCCAAATTGCGTCCCATTCTTGCGACTATCGCACGTAGCTGTCAGAAAAATGAATTCCATGGTATCGTGATTGCAGACCAAACACAGATGTGTTTGACCTAAGAGGCAAACGATTCCAATCACTATTACATGATAAATCATTTTTTTTAAAACCTGCCCTAATATTTCATTAAATCTCAGTGGAAAAAGAGTGGTAATCTACACTTGTGTCCCAAAAATATTTTTTGACTTCTTTTCTACATATTTTTTCATCTATTTGATCAAAACTTGTATTGCCAATGTGTGTGGTGAGATATTTTTATATTCACAAGCATTGTTTATTCGAAAGTAACGTACAACGCATTTTGGACAGAGGACACATTTTGGCACTTTAGGATACACATCAGGTTAAGATATACATTTTGCCACATCACTCACTTCACTTTCTGTACAGTTAATTCAAGTACTAGGATTATTTTAAACAAACAAATAAAAGCACTGTTTGTTTAACAACACCCCAGTACATTGTTTATTCAAAAGCTATTATGTGTCAGACATTATGTGACTCATAGTCTTCAGACAGATCCCTCTACAGTCATATAGGCTATTCTTTTTTATTAGCAGCAAGAGATCTTGTGATTTCTCTTAGATAGGACAGCACATACCGTGGCCTTTGATAAACCATTTGTAGGCTACTGGTTAGTGTAAGTTATGTATACCTGTCTATTGATCCTTTTGGAGCACTCACTCGTGGTGGGAGCTGTTTTTCAAGATTAAAAATATCACGCCTTGACTGAGATTTGATCCCAGTATCTACCATCCATGAATCTGATAGGATATCCTCTACATTACAGTACAATTAAATAAAATAATTAAATAAATTATAAATTAATTGCACAATCCTGAAACATTTATCTTCCTTACTTTTTTTTTCTGTCTATAAGTAAGTGGTTATCTTTTAGTTTTAATTTAATGTCGCTGGCATGTCACATTTACCTATTTATCGAAGCCATTATTTATAGCTGATGATTTTCAGCTGAGAAAAACAAATAGGCATTATGCTATGTGTTAGAATCAGTTCATCTAACAATGCTCTTATTCTGGAGGTCTGTACAAACACTAAGTTCATTTGATGCCATGGTAACATCCAAAACACAGCACCATCAATCCTGAACACAATGACAAAATAAAACCTACTTAGCATTAGCCTGGCGAATGCCGCATCCATATGATTCCATGACATTCCTCTTTTTGTGATGGAAATGTCATTACTGGGTTGATAAGATCACTAATTCTTAAGATTCACCTGTCAAAGGCTTGACGTGGCTGGAATAGTTGTCCCATTTACCTGGCAAATATAGCTCAAGTTCTCATTAAATTATTATTTCAACCCCAAAAACACATTATGTCAGCCTCAATGGTCCAGTGGTAGAACGTCAGACTTTCAAGTTGATGACAATGGTTCAAAACCCTTTGGAGGCTGACTCGCACTTGGCTTTGTGTCAAAATAACCAAATGTTTAACATCCAATAGCCAATGATTAATAAATCAATGTACTGTAGTGGTGTTGATAACAAAAAAACAACATACATGTACATCCCCCATCAAAAAAAACCCACATTAAATGGATACTCCCACGGACCCGTGACTTAATAAATTTCCAAACAAAGAATTAATTTTAAATATAAACATTTGATTTGTCTACTTACATAACCACCACATCTTGCTTATTATCAATATTTAAAAAATAATAATGAATTATGCTCATGAAAAAAAAAAAAATGTTTTGTTTTTCATTGAAGGTGTGCCGTATGTATTTCGAGTCACGTGACGGGTATTCTCTCGTTATCTGTTATTTTAAAACTTCTGAATATTTTTGTAGCTGCAAAAACATTTCGTACCAAATTATTTAGCCCCACGAGGAGTTCCGATCTTGAAATTAGACATTTTTAAATGTGAAAAGAAATCGATCTACTCGACATGGAATTCCCTATACCATGGTTCAGTTAAAATGTCTTGCGTGATATGAAAATGATATCTACTATAACAAATTCCTGTGGGACTATGCCTTTAAACAAAACATTCTCAAAAATGAAAATCGAACGATAGAAAAAATTTAAACTGTTGCCAGTTCACATGAGAATGAGATTCTTTTATAATCAGCAAACAAATCGATTTCTGTTTTCTTTGTTTGCAATGAAACTTGGTTGAGTGATCATCTGTCTTCAAGTGATATGCTTTGTATTCTTTGTATTATGTGAAATCATACATGTTTAAATACAGTTTGATCGATGCTTATAACATGCACTCACGACAATCTTTCTCAGTCGAGACATGGGATTTTTAATCTTGATACCAGCTCCAATCTAGAGTGAGTGCTCCACAAAGGCTCAGTGGGAAGCTGTAAGCCACTTGCATCGACCAGTGATCCACAACTGGTTTATCAAAGACCTTGGTATGTGCTATCCTGTCCCTGAGAAAGATCCCTTGCTGCTAATCGGAAAGAGAGGCTGTGTGGTGGTAGTGGGCTTCCTATAAAAGACCATGAATTATAGGATGTCATGTGTCAGATACCTAACAACCGCTGAATAAACAATGTGCCTGGATGTCGTTAAACAAATGATCCTTTTCATGACACTGTTAATACAGTGATTATACAATGTGCTCTTGCAGGGGCTCAAACATTTCACTTGCTGCAGGGCATATTCCAACCACATACATGTATTAGTTACTATTTCCACATATTTAGTGACTTTCTCAGCATTAAAATTAATTTTAAAAATAAGTCACAATAATTGTTCCTTTAAAAATGAAGTAAGGAGTGCTTTAAAGATAAAGATAAAAACCTTAATGCATATTACATTCCAATTTAGGAACAGAATGCAAATATTCAAACATAATAGTATAATACATAAAAATAAACATTCAACTATAGTGACTAGATGTATATAATATACTTTATAATTATGCTAATTATACTAAGTTACTTATCCAATGTTAAAATTTCACTTGCCACAGATATAGGACTGTGGAAATTTAAAGCCAGTCTTGAAAGAACATTCTGCCCTGCTGGTATGTAGCTCATGAGGTGAAGCACCTTAAGTGCAATGGGTCATTAGGTTGACTGGGTTATTTCTCATTCCAGCCAGTAGTTCATAACAAACCCCTGAAATTTCCTAAGGCAATCATCAATGTCGAGGAAATGCCTTGGAGTTTTTCATTCTCCATGGCATTTTCTTTGCCATGGACAAATATATATATATTTTTTTCATGGTGTTTGGTTTTCTTTTTATTAAAAATAAAATATACTTTACTCTAAAATTTGTCATTAAAAATGTCATAGACACAATTTCTCCACAGCATTTATTTTGTCCGGGATATTTTCTTAATTACAGGGGTTGCATAGTTGGTGTAATGCAAATCATAATATATGCTGTCCTTTCTGGAACAAATTTAAATGAAAACTTGCTTGTAATCAAAAAGAATATCCTATGTGGCAGAAGCAGGTTTCCTGTGAAAATTCCCACTGATTATCCAGTGTGCTGGGATGTTGTTAAAGAATTCCTTTCATTTTACTGGTCACACCAATCATAAGAGGAGCACTTAATTGTTAAGTATGACGTGTTCATTAAAATGCTGTAATGCTTCAGACTTCAGTTTAATCAGTAATTTGTCACACTACATTTATCGTGCAGGTTTAACTACATGTATGCATGAAATGTGGAAAACAAATCAATACATTGTTGTACACTCTTTTATATTATTGCCAACTGAATACTTCGTGGGGGTGGGGTACTAATTCATGCATGGGTAATTTTTTCTTCTCCACTGGCAGTTTAACTGATATTGATTTTTCATCCACATGCTGCCTATGTGTACATGTAGCTCTACGTAGAAATAATGTATATTTTACTGTACATGTCTGTGAAAAGAATTAATGGAATTCTTAATTACGTTCAGGGTTTCAGACATTTTAAGAGATTAGTTTTGCACTGAAATTTACTGAATACCACATTCGAAAGCATGACATGGTTTTCAAAACTGTCAAGTCTCACTGAAATCATAAGTAATGGACTTTGTATGGTTTTTAAAACTGTCAGTATCTCACACTGAAATCATGAGTAATGGACTTTGTATGGTTTTCAAAACTGTCAAGTCTCACTGAAATCTTGAGTTATGGACTTTGCATGGTTTTCAAAACTGTCAAGTCTCACTAAAATCATGAGTTATGGACATTGCATGGTTTTCAAAACTGTCAAGTCTCACTGAAATCATGAGTAATGGACTTTGTATGGTTTTTAAAACTGTCACGTCTCGCTGAAATCATGAGTAATGGACTTTGTATGGTTTTTAATACTGTCAAGTCTCACTGAAATCATGAGTAATGGACTTTGTATGGTTTTTAAAACTGTCAGTGTCTCACACTGAAATAATGAGTAATGGACTTTGTATGGTTTTCATAACTGTCAAGTCTCACTGAAATCACGAGTTATGGACTTTGCATGATTTTCAAAACTGTCATGTCTCACTGAAATCATGAGTAATGGACTTTGCATGGTTTTCAAAACTGTCAAGTCTCACACTGAAATCACGAGTTATGAACTTTGCATGGTTTTCAGAATTGTCAAGTCTCACTGAAATCATGGAGTTATGGACTTTGTATAATTTTCACATTTTATCAAGTCTTGGACTGAAATCATGAGTTATGGACTTTGCATGGTCTTTAGAATTGTCAAGTCCCAAACTGAAATATTGAACAGTTTTTGTCTGACATGCAATGCCAAAATTGAATCACATACCACGTTAAGAATAAGAAACAGAAACCTTCTTTTTAGAGTTGGAAGCCATGATGATGATGATGGTGGTGGTGATGCATGGATGTCAACAATAAAAGAAAAAAAAAATTAATGTTGCTGCATTCCCTCATTTGCCTTTCTGTCTTTGGAAAATGTTCTGCTAACACCCATAGTTATGCTAATGATGATGATATAAACTGATTTTAAAAAATTCCATTTTTGTTGGTTAATTTGGTGATCACATACATGTAGTTACATTATAATTAAAAAAGATCCATTTATTAAAAAATAATTTTTTGTCTTGTTTGGTTACTTGATAAAAGCGGAAAGAATGTTTTCCATTCATAATATGTACTTATACTTGTTCTCATTTTCAACCACCATTCATATTTGCATATGGTCATAATGTACTTCTTCTGTGTTCCCCAAACCATGCTTTGAGACTAGGTGTAATACAACAAGTCTATTATATACTACACCAATAGGAGATACTCATTTGCTACAGGTGTTGCTAGGGTTTTAGGTTTTTGCAGATTGGATTCTGAATATATTATCTTGTATAATAGGTAAATTCACAGTGCTGATATTCCTTCATTTTTATTATAATTTAATTACTTGTGTACGTACTCATAGTGGGTTTGTACTTATATATGAAAATAGCCTGTCATTTCTAAGCAGTTGAGAGTTGTCCATTATGTGAATTATGCAGAAATTCATTTAATAAAGTGAAGCACAACAATTTGAAAGTGATTATCCTTGTACAAATAGTTTTGAACTTGAATCCAATGCTCAGAAATTCAAGAGAGGTCATTCTGAACGCCTACAAATACATGTAGGTCAGTTTGTTTTACACAGAATTCGATGTTCATTATATTGTGTGGTTTGCAAAAGGCAAATATATGACATTGTGCAGCATGTTTCTTTTATAGACCACATGTCAAAAAGCCTGTATTCCCTTTGCCCTTTGACAGGTGGATAATTACTCAAACTCAGTGATGTAAAGAAATGTGATAATGATTAACAAACAATGCTTTGGTCTTTTTGTAATGATAGAGATACACGCGTATAAATATTAACATGACTGGTTTCACTAGAAAGGATGTGAAACTAACAATTTGTTTTCTTGCAGTGGTGTAATGGTGCAATCAAATTATTGGCTGCTAGGTATTGGGATCAAATCTCAGTTGAAGCATGGGTTTTTAATCTCGGTACCAGCCCCATTCCAGAGTGAGTACTACACAAGGTTCATTGGGTAGGTGTATACCACTTACACTGACCAGTGGTCAACATCTGGTTTATCAGACTGTTGTTTGTTCTATCCTGTCTGTGGGATAGTGCCGTACATATAAATACAAATAGACTCATTAGTGTGGCGGAAGCAGGTTTCATCTCCTGCTAACACCAACTTCTGTCCTGGACAAACAGCACAGAAAAGCTGAGAGGTGTGCCCAGGACATTGTGTTTGAACCTTAATTGGATATAAGCATGAAAATAAGTACAACTTAACTGAATGTCACTGAAATTGTACCTTAGCTGAGTTTTATAATTTGTTTGACATGATTGACACCAGTCTTTGCCAACATGTAGTGTATAAAGTCAAATACTGTTCCAATGTAATATGACCTGAATAATCATGAAGAGTGATGTATCAGCACAAAAATAAACATTGACTATTGGATGTCAAGCTAGGTTTAAGTTAAAAACATTATAAATCACTGTAAAGACGTGATTTACAATATGGTAAACTTTATACAATAATTATAATGATAAAATATAGATAATAAATAATAAAATAAGTATCACTATGGTAAAATGACTGATTCATTATAAAAACAATAATAATAAATTAAGTTGATAAATAAATTTACTATAAAAACCTTTTTAAAAAAAGAATCAAAATGATTCCATCACAGTTGCATTACCAAATATACTATATCTAATTGCCTTAAGGTGCGGACATTCCACCAAAATATGACGCATTGTCAGTCTACATTGAGGTGGAGGGCTCTTTTTCAAAATACATGTGTTAAACACATATGACCACAATGTGACTTATTCCCTTCTTGACTGTCTGTAATCTGAATAATCAATGCTTACAGAAGGAAATTGATATAAATCCAATGATAAAATCGATGTCATGCTACCATAATACAGCACAAAACAGATCACAATTCTATTGTTAATCTTTTCTTAACTGATTAATGGAAATCAATGTCAGCTTTATTATGCTATGTTTATGGGCTCTGTTCTGCCATCACATTTGTGTAACAAAAGAAAAAAAATCTGTCTTTTTAAATTTATTGTAACAGTTTTATTCATAAAAATAATGAAATTTGTGTAACAAAAGAAAAAAATATATCATTTTTTAAATTTATTGTATCAGTTTTATTCATAAAAATAATGCAATTTACTTTATATTATGTAGGATTGTGTAATGAAGCATCTCAAGTTAATCAAGTGATTCCTATTTCCTGTTCTCTGTAAATAAAGATCCTGCTGGAATAATAAATTTAAGAAACTTTAATAATACCTGCTTCCCTATCAAACTTATGTGTGCCCTAGGTCATGCAATGTTAAGTTGGTCTTCACTGGTGCTGTTAAAAATATAACAATGTCATGTAATTTCCCCCTAGTTTACATGTAAAGGAGAAGTAAGATATTATGCTAAAAATGAGAGATCAAATGAATGTGCTTTAACTAAAGACAAAACAAAATTCAGAAGTATACAGTCATGTATAAAAACGTTGATTATGTTTATCGGAATAAAATAGTGTTAAATTTATTTGTTTCTGTATTATAAATATAGACAGAACTATATACATTTTTCCCCCATGCTGTTTATTGCCCTAGTTTATAGTGTTCAGAAATACATACCATGAGAGTATGTAGTGCTCAAGTGATATAACAGGTATTTATAGTTCTATATTTATTACAGGCCATCACTAAATATAATAATTAGTAAACGTTTAAATAACACAACTTACTTGATCTATAAATCTAGATGTATAGCATTGAATAGATAGAATGACAAGCATTAAATTTTTTGAGGTAATAAATTCTGGCTAGAGAAACGGTGTCATGACTATATTGCACAGACTGTAAATCTGCTACTGAACAGCAAAAGAAATGCAAATATTTGTTCAGATCCAGTTTAATCAAATTAGACAAAAAATTCATGCTGTGCACACTTTCCACTTCTCTGCACATGCTTCCAGTAACCAAAACAGCCAACGTCAAAATGTGGTTAAGTTATATTCAGTCAAACATAGCAAATTAAATTTTCAGTTCTTTTGCTGTTCAGTATATGTATAACAAAAGAGATTTTTATTGCATAATTTAAAAATGGCTTGATTACTATAAGTAAGATTAAACATGTATCTAATAAAAATGTTTATTTTAAGATAGCCAGGCACATTGTTTAGTTAGAGGCTATTGTGTGTCTGTCACATGGTATATTTGTCAGAACAGAACAGATAATTATTTCTCTCAAAGCCACCATTCTGTGACATATGAGAAATACAAAAATATTACAGAAAGAATGCAACTCCTGCATTTAATCAAATGTCCACAGCAAAATAAATGCTGTGGAAATAGTGACTATGCCAATTTTAGCGTAAAAAATACTTTATTTTTAATAATAATAAAAAATACACTTTAAAAAAAAAGAAAACATTTAGTCTGCGACTAAAAAAAGGTACCGAGTAGAATGTAAAACACTACGTTAATCTCTAATGCATTATCAATTTCAGGGGTTGGAATGGCAATCAAGATAACATGACATATACATGTATGTAACAGTACATAAAAAAATACATAATGCTATCAAGAGGAAAATTCTTAGTTAATGATATTAATAAACTGGCAAAATTTTCTTTTTACAATTAAAAAGCAATTTAAATTTAAGAATATTTGACTGAATAATATAAAATTTCATTCTTAAATTTATCACATATAAATAAATAATGAAACTCATCTCCGATATCATCCGAAGAACATTATTTGCATTTCTGATTTCCCCATGGTATCATAGACCAACAACCTTTCTCTGTTGGTAAAAAATGATTCGAAAGACGAAATCGGAGAAAAGTAATTTAATATTTTCTGTTTAATAATAATAGATTAAAATATGTTTCAAACTGTGTTTCTTTAATAAGTCTGTAAGTTAAGCTTTTTTGTGGATTGTGTCACATCGTTTTGCCATTGCTGAATAAACTGATCTCCTAGGCAAAGTTTAACAGTCTGTTTCAGCCAGTTCATAGTATATATGTTATGATTATCCTGTATATAATTCAGTCCAAGTTTATAAAAAAATATCTGACATTTGTTATCCATTTATACTTGGTTCCATATTGAATAAAATCATAATACATTAATCTGTAAACACATAAAGACAATTTAGTACTTTGTTTCCGGTTATAAGACGAGTACAAAAACAGAAAATTCTTAAACTAATTGTTAACAATAAAGGCTTTCTTCCAAATTCTCCATACAACATATTATATAGTGGAGTGTTTTTCTAGACAGGCACAAGATATTTTAGAAATTGCAAACAAAGTTTTTTCTAGCTGCTCCGTAGTTTCGAATCCCCATACTTTTCATCAGTATACTAATATTGGCAATCTCTTGTATGATCACGTCAAAGGCAATGTGATCAGGTTCACATTGAAGTCAAACTGAGAAAATGATAGAGAATGATATCACTTTGATTGTTTTGCCTTAGGCAGTCATTTTTAACTCATATTTAAGAAGGACTCTGATAGTTCTGCATGTATAGGGACATTTGAAAAAAAACATCTTCGTTCACAGTTATTATTGATGGCAGTATGAGGTCAAATTATGGAAATTTGTAACACTGATTGTTTTGCCGGTGACGTTTTCATATGTTTATACATAACCAAATAGCCTACTTAGTATAATTAACAGCCAAGCCTTTTGTAAGCATTTTCACACAAACGGTACAGCACATACATGTACCACAGTTTTTGTTATACCAGTTATAGATCACTGATGGAACAGAAAATGTCCGAACTGGTAGATTAATGAGGAAGAACAATCTGCAATCAATCACACGTTTGATGGACTACCATAAAATCGTCAGTATTTTAACTTTTTTAAATTTTCTTTTAGATTCCATACAGTACTTCTGACCTGGAGTCCAACCTTCAGTCAAATGAGAATAGTCAAGGAGCTAGCCAGCAATCAACCACACGATTTGTCAGAGCGTAAGTATATATAGAACTTTGTTTTTAAGGTGCATGGGTGCGATTGTGCCCGTACAGCATCCATAATTTCAATTGACCGATGTGATAAGCTGCGCTCGTACCACTTATAGGTTGCATTGTACCAAATCATGTGATTTTGCGGGTCAGAGTTTGAGGTGCACCGTCAAATCTATCTATAATGAATGAAACCTCAGCTATGATTGGTAGATATATGAGGCAGTGGGTATTTTGTAAATACTATGGCATATACCTAGTAAATTCAGTATCTTTTTTTAGCAAAATAATTATTACATCTGTGACACTTGGTGCTTGTTGATACCAGGGGTGGTAAAAAAATTGCAAGTGACATTTTGTGCGAACCTGAGCTTGTCTAATGAAAACACTCTGTAAGTCGTTAAAATGCCATGTGACAGTATATTTTCTTTGAGTCATAGTTAATGGCAGGCATCACACTGTATGTCTGTACACTGGCCCAGTGGTTTGAAACGTTACTTCTATTACTTTTATTGAGAAATGTTACTATGGTCGTCATTGGGATTTGATTTGGTCCAGTGATAACTTTAGATGACCAATTAATACCATAATGCAGTGCATCACATGGGAGGTAACTCTAGTTTAGCATATACTCTGCAATGTGACTATACTGTATAATACCAGCCCTCGAAATTTAGGTCATCTTGCGATGATAATGATAAAAATGCCATCGCAGATCAATTTATTTTGCAACAGCATTTTGCGACAGTGCTGCTGATTGCTTTTGCAAATTATGAAGGCTTTAATACTACTGCCCTAATATTCCTGTAAATCTAAATTATGGGAATCCAGTTAGATTCCTATAAAATCAGTCTTCATATTTTATTTTTAAAGTTCAGCTAATGATCAGACAGAATATATTAGAAAATATAAAATATAATATACAAATTATAATTTTATTAGTTCATAGTTTATCATCAAATTGTGAATTAATTTGTCATAAATCATTGTAAAAATCCATGATGGATTCTGTGGATTCCTGTTTTATTTAAGGAAATCTAAATTGATTCTGGTAGAATCTGATGAAAAATTATGCCTATAAATATAAAACTTAAATATTGCCAGACTAATTCGATAACTGCATAAGTAATTTTTTGGCCAAATTGAGTTTAATACATTATCTCCCTTCCATTAAACGCATAGTCACATAGATCCTTGACCTAATTAATTTCCAAACGCAGAATTAATTTTAAATATAAACATTTGATTTGGCCATAGAAATACTTCATTCAGTTACTTACATAACAACCACATCTCGCTTATTATCAATAGTTTTAAAATAATAATAAATTATGCTCATGGACAAATAAATAGAAAAAAATAAGTTAGTTTTTTCTGTTGAAGGTGTGACATATATATTTCGTGTCACGTGACTGGTATTCCCCCATTAGCCATTATTTTAAAACTTCTGAATATTTTCGTACCAATTTATTTCACCCCACAAGAAGTTCCAATCTTGAAATTTGAGATTTTTAAATGTGAAAAAAATCTGTCGACTCGACATGGAATTCCCTATACCATGGTTCAGTTAAAATGTCTTGCGTGATATGAAAATGAGATCTAGTGTAACAAATGCATGTAAGTTTCATTTGTAATCAATATTTAGAGCACAAAGCCTCTTAAATTCCTATGGGACTATGCTTATAACATTAACATTAGTGCCTAAATCATAACCTAATTTTTTAACCAAGTAAATGTACTGTTGTAATACTGCCTGTTAGAACTGAGTGACTTAGGCACTTTTATCCAAAATGGCAGCCAGGAAATGTTTTTCTAAATGAGAAAAAATTACTTAGGCAGTTATCGTATGAGCCTGACAATATGTTTTCCTGCAGACTGAAACATCTGAACATGGAGAAGAATTTGATCTTCTTCGTACCGCAGCTGAAGTCTGTTGAAGGCAGGGTCGTTACGCAAGAAAGCAAAGTGAGGAAGAGCGGCAAATCAACACGTAAAACTGCCAGCCATGTTAGCCAGTCAAAGTCAAGTTCCACTCTTCCCAAGGACTCTCTGACTGACAGCATGATGGTTTCTTCCAGCTCAGTGCAGAACGTCACTGACACCTCCGTGAGCGATCCAGAGTTTCCTGGTATTAATTCTATTATCAAGGAAGATGGTCAGGAGGAGATACTGTTGGAGCAGGAAAGTAGCCAAGAAGGTAATCTCATTATTCATAGAGTTTCCTGGTATTAATTCTATTATCAAAGAAGGTGGTCAGGAGGAGATACTGTTGGAGCAGGAAAGTAGCCAAGAAGGTAATCTTGTTATTCATAGACAGTGGAAAATCATCATATATACACAAATCTTCTTCTTTTGTTATCAAGGGCAAAAATCACTTCCTGGAAGTAGGGGTGGGGGATTATGGAGCATGCCCCTTGTCCAAAATGTAGAGGCAAGTGTTCTCCCAGTCTTCAAGGATTGACACCATTATAGACACCTTGTATACTTCGGTATATTTACACTAATACCACATTGATACATTAAACAGAAATGCTGATAAAGATTATTATTTAGGCAATTTAATTTCAGTTTTTCAAGCAAAAAGTGAGGGCGGGATAATTATATAGATCCACCCGCATCCACCAAGGGTGGGACAAGCTTGTTTTTCTGTAGGATGAGGCCCATAAATTAAAATCATAGGAATCCTATTTGATTCTCATAAAAATCCTTGCGTTCAGGACAGGTTAACATATGTGGTTGCAACATAGCAACATAACTGGTACCAGACGTTCTCACTTGGTTTAATATGAAGTGTAAAAACTCTTGCTAGCAATTTCTTCATCAACCGTCTTTCAACCCAGTCTTGTACTTTTTATAATATTTAATACACCAGGTATACGTCGGACAACATTTATTAGAAAATATAATTTTTATGTTCAGATAATAATTTATATTATTTATTAGCATCAAATTCTGAATTAATTAATGACTCAGCATAATGCAAAATGTCCTTGATAGAAAAATACTGGATTCTCGTGGTTCCCTGTGGGTTGTGGGAATCTGAATAGACAAAAAATGAAACCTGGCATGTGACTGTACAAAATAAATTGCACCCTAATAGGGATAAGCAGCATTTTGGTTATCTCTATTTTTATCTTTGCTCATATTACCAATTTATATACTTACGGGAAAGGCTGACAAATATTTGGTAGTGTAGAAAGGGATTGATATTTTACCATCTACTAATTTTTGATATCGTACTCAAAAACAGATTTTACTGAAATATCAAATAAAAATATTAGGAATGTTTTTTTTTTCTTAGTAAGGCGAGATTCTTACAATACGTAATTTATTTGTTTATGTCCAATACCAAAATAAAAAAAGAATAAAAATGTGGCTAGGGTTAGCTAATTATATGTGCTGAGGCATTAGAACAGAGCAAAAAATATCTGATGATTTAAAACAATCATTTTTACTATTTTTTAATTGTTTATATATTGTGTATTGTAATGTTTTAAAAATAATGTTTTTTTTTAAATCCTGTTGTTTATGCCTGTCGACCTGCCTGCTGGCCTGCCTGCTGGCCTGCCTGAGTAAGTGAAACTCAATTGCCGATTTTAGTTTCTGTACTCTAGTACAAAAAAATGATATGTTAGAGATTTAATTAATTTTATTAATTAACCTGGTTGTGAAAGAGAAAATCATGTTTTCTTCAGATCTTCTCAATGCTGATCTCAGTTTGGATCTGGGCGACATCACGGCACGCATGAATGAACTGCAGGGTATAGAACCAGAGGACAAGCCTCCTGTCAAGCCACGCAGCAATGCTGACGTCCTTCCACCGATGTCCATGTGTGCCTTCCCTGAACTCTGCTATCTCAATCTGGCTCATAACCAGGTACGTCTGCCTTCCCTGAACTCTGCTTTCTCAATCTGGCTCATAACCAGGTACGTCTGCCTTCCCTGAACTCTGTTATCTCAATCTGGCTTATAACCAGGTATGTGTCACTTCCATGAACTCTGTTATTTCAATCTGGCTCATAACCAGGTGCATGTCACTTTCATGAACTCAATTATCTCAATCTGGCTTATAACCAGGTACATTGTATGTGTCACTTTCATGAACTCAATTATCTCAATCTGGCTTGTAACCAGGTATGTGTCACTTCCATGAACTCTGTTATCTCAATCTGGCTTATAACCAGGTATGTGTCATTTCCATGCTCTGTTATCTCAATCTGGCTTATAACTAGGTATGTGTCACTTCCCTGAACTCTGTTATCTCAATCTGGCTTATAACCAGGTGCATGTCACTTCCATGCTGTTATCTCAATCTGGCTTATAACCAGGTATGAGTTACTTCCCTGAACTATCTGTTATCTCAGTCTGGCTTATAACCAGGTACATGTATGTGTCACTTCCATGAACTCTGTTATCTCAATCTGGCTTGTAACCAGGTATGTGTCACTTCCATGAACTGTTATCTCAATCTGGCTTGTAACCATGTATGTGTCACTTCCCTGAACTCTGTTATCTCAATCTGACTTATAACCAGGTATGTGTTACTTCCATGAACTCTGTTATCTTAATCTGGCTTATAACCAGGTGCATGTCACTTCCCTGAACTCTGTTATCTCTCTCTGGCTTATAACCATGTAGGTATGACGTCACTATTAACCTTGACCCTTCTAAGTGGAGTAGTTTAACAGATCTGTTTTCAGTAATTAATATAAACTTCAGCAATATAGGTGAACATTTAAAAAAAAAAAATGAAACACGCAACTTGGCTGTATGTTGCTTTATTGACCCAGTCTTTGTATCATTGTTGCTATAATTAGTATATTTAAAACAAAAAGTCTTTGACCTAAAACCATCCACTTTATAAAAACAACCTAAAAATTAAAAGATTATTTTGATAAAACTCAACGTTTCATATATATACTACAGACTTTTTCAAAAGTATAATTAATATAAAACTATATACCTTAAGGGTCTATTGGTTGTAGTCACATGGCTGAGGTTGATTGAATTATTCTTAATACCTGCCTGATAGAATTAATATCTAGTGACTGTTTTCTTGTTATATACAGATTGTAGAAGAAGAAGGTCTGCTGGCTGTAGCAGCGTGGCCGATGTTGGTAGAGTTAGTTATTCATAACAACCCTCTGACGATGGAGACATTTGGTGATCCTCCTCTGCTGAAGCGGTTCCTTCACGACAGACTTGGCATCAAACTTATTAGGTACATACCACCCAGCAACACATGTTGATGCTGGTCTGAATATAAGTGGCTGGTCAAGTACAGTACAAATTTGTCAGTTTGAAAAATTTGACAGTCACAAAGTTATGTGGTTTAAACAGTATTTATTTTTTCCTTTACTGGGATTGGTTGACAGGTTACAAGCCTATATTAGGATCTTTTCCTACATTTTATACATACAGTAGAATTTCATTGGCTCGAACACTGTTGGTGCATTAAAATCTGTTCGACGTATCAGGTAGTTCGAAACATGCATTCGGCCAGTGTCGGGTGCTTCCGTAAGCAGCGATCAATCGGACAACCTCGCATATTTCCGTAAAATTGGCTTGGGCAAGATCATTCGAATGACTCAAGTATAACGAAGTCGCCGTCAGATGCCGGGACAGATATTCATGTACATTTATAACAATTATTAATTATCGTAAATTAAACAAAATAACAAACACATTAGAAATCTATTTCTAGATATATTGATTGATTTAAAAAGCTGTGCTTTATTAGGTTGCTATAGAATCAATTTCCACATTTTCATTCACAGTCTGGTCATCGTTACAGCTAGGAACAAACTTGGCGTGATGGAAACAATTAACTATTGTTTTTTGTGTTACCTTACGCCAAAACTGCTGCATCAAATACATTACGTAATTAGCATGCCTATGTTTCTGTCTGCTGCTTGAAAGATAATTACCGACACGTGCTAAATAAACAACATATGATCAAGGATTAATTTGTTCCACTTAAAGATTTAATTCTGAATTTATAACAATTTACTTCGTTATTGATGTGAAAGGGTTGATGAAAAATTTAAATATAATTATTTCATATTGCTTCAGATAGACTTAGCCGTTCGAGGTAAACGTGTTTGGTTTTACTTCTCTGACCAATAAATTTGTTCAAGAGAAATTTTCTGTTTGACCCCAGGTGTATTCGACTAATCAACAATAAAATAACGGTTTAATAGAGACAAAAATCGGGACTTTATTCTTGGTTTCGACAATACCGGTAGTTTCGACCATTGGGCGTTCGAGCCAACGGAATTCTACTGTATATACAAAACTGGAACAAGATGACAGACTAAATGCATATAATAACTAACAATAATAAAATATTACAGATAATAAATATGGAAGTGAGCTAGAGAAAGGTAAAGTATGTTCAGAGAAATAAGACAGGTAGAAAAAATATAAAACAGTGCTTTCAAGTTTCGAAATGTTTAGTGTTTCCTATAAAGTCATGGACAGATTTTAAAATGTGTATATTTTCCTGATTAGTTAAGTGTATATCGCCAAATAAGAAAATGTTATAATTAACATGTAGATATTTCTGTAAATGGATATCCTGATGCACTCTGAACAGGGGGCAGTGACACAAGACATGTTCAGCATCAACATGATGCCCACTAGCACATTTTGGATTATCTAAAAGATGATGCATCCATTTATTACCATTTAGGTTACTGTTACCCATTCTAATTCGACTGTGAAGTATCTTCTCGCGTCTTTCTCCATAATAAAAATATAATGGCATCTAGGTTTAATTACATTAGTTACCTGTTTAAACCTAGTTAATGATTTAATGTTTTTAATGTTAGAAGACGTATTGTACCATAATTTAACTGACGAAGGAAAGAATGAATTTGCAAATAGCATTGTACGACAGAAATAAGTATTTAAATGGTCAGCATTATGTAAAGATGTTATTTGTGTCAGTCATTTAGTCTCATATTTTAACTTTTAGTAAAAATAACATTTGTGAATAAAGTCAGCTTGATGCAGCTTGTGTCTGTTGAGTAAATTGTGAAGAATTAAATAATGAAAAGCATACACCATGAAAACTAAATTGTGTATTTTAATTAAACTGTGCAAATTAAATTGTGTATCAGGAACATTTTCTTTAATGTCCAGCACAAATTAATCGATGTTGGACATTTTCACCAGCAGATCTAAAATAATTATTATCCATTATGTTTTATTATTGTTTTTATTATATTCTTTTAGTCTGTCATCTTGTTCCAGTTTTGTATATATGTATAAAATGTAGGGAAAGATCCTAATATAGGCGTGTAGCCTGTCAACCAATCCCAGTAAATGAAAAAAATAAATATTGTTTTAACCAATTATTTCTAGGCCTGTTAATAGACTTAATGATAATTACAAGTAATACCTTTTTTAAATTCATCTTGGAACCAAAATTCTCCAGAGCAACAGTTCTTTATGGATCCTGAAACTGGAATCAATGCACACTTTAGGGGGTGGGGGGTCAGGTGGACCAGTTGACATGGGTCTACGATTTTGAGGGGTCCTACTCCCCCCCCCTGGTATTTAGTACTGATTACAAAAATACTTAATGAGTAGTTTGAAATGGGGGCATACATTTCCCATCTAGTCTGGGCATATTAACAGCTTTGCACGAGCCTGTTCACAACAGCAACTTAAATATTTCTTTTTGGGGCGTACAATTCATTCTTTGTATATTTGCTTCTTAAATCCTAGTTTCAGTGTGACTTGTACTTTCAGCTGTAAATTGTAATACAATGGGGCGTACAATTCATTCTTTGTATATTTGCTTCTTAAATCCTAGTTTCAGTGTGACTTGTACTTTCAGCTGTAATACAATCAATGTTTGTAATGTGAGGTTTATTTTTTCCAGACAGCCAAAACGACCGTTATCAAGACCACCAATAGATGTTCAACAGAAAAAGCATAGAAAGGTAATGCAAATCAATTAATGTGTTTTGTTGATTAAATACAGTTTAAATGTCAGTGATTGATACATAAAAATGTTTTTTTTGTTTGTACATGGTCATATTTTACTTATCATCCCATGTATTTGATAGATATTAAACTGCTTTACTATTCTTCATATAAAATAAACATTAACTGGAGGATGTTTAGCGAAAATTATTTTGTTTATTCCAGTACCTGTTAGCTGCTGTTAAACAATGTGCCAGGGTTCCCTTGGTCATTAAAAACTTGAAAAGTTTTGAAATTGGCAAAATACTTTTCAAGGGTCTTGAACATTTTTGAAATTTTATTTGAAACTGAAAAGTTATGGAAAAGTTTTGAAATTTCTGCATTGACAGAGATGTTTTTGATCATGCTTATCTGAGTACGAGCAGTCACTTCTTGTGGTGCATTAAGTCCCTGTAAACTAAGTTTTTCACCACTGAGAGTCTTTGATTTTTTTCCTCCTTAAAGAGTATTTATACAGTATTTATAAATACTGTCTTTTTATGCAGGTAGAACATTCAGATTTCAATTTTAGCTCATGACAGTGTGATACATCTGTATATGTTTACAGATTTGTGTGCAAAAATGTCATTAAATGTTTTCGAAAAGTCATGGAAAGACTTTGAAATTTGAATCTTGATGTGCTTGGGACTCACTGAATAAAAATTACTTTGTTTTGCACAGTACCTATTAGCTGCTGTTAAACAATATGCCGCAGACTCATTGAATAAAAATTACTTTGTTTTGCACAGTACCTATTAGCTGCTGTTAAACAATATGCCGCAGACTCATTGAATAAAA